>WOVY01015501.1:0-202164 GCA_013436015.1 Rhipicephalus annulatus | reverse complement strand
AATCAGTGTGGCAGCTTGCCGCGCACGCTCTTTGGCGTACTGCATCCGGCTAAAGATACTCTTCCCGAAGTCAAGGCGTTGGTTTGGTGGCCTCACTCCCTCAATTGGCCATGGTTTAAGAGTTTCCAAGATTCTACGCTCAGAATGGCTTCGGCAAGCACGCCTGTACCGTCAAGCCCTGCAACACGAATCCTAGGGAACGAACGCACAGTAGTTAAACAAAGAAGTGTCGTGAACTCTCAAGCCTCGTAGACCGAAACGTCGAGTTCATGTGGCGTCAGACGCTCAGTTACCTGCGGGCCATCACACCAAGAAGTCACCAGCTGCTAGGGACCTTGGCATGTTCTCGGAGATGCTTTTCTTCCCGACAACGTTAAGCACACCCTATGCCTCGGACCAAAGTACGCAGTGGCACCTTCAAGAACACACACGAGCTCCTCACTCTAGTCAGGCAAGTCGTCGTCGTGCTCCTGACTCTGAATGTGATAGATGTGTTGCCCAAGGCGTGCAGGTGCTATCGAGATGTAAGTCCTCGAACAAAGTTGTCAATACAGGAGGCACTGTCGCGTACCTAAAGGCACATCCTTGTCACTTCTGCAGGCTGACAAGGAGGGTGGTTTTGCGGTTCTTCCTCGTTCAATGTTAAGGTGAAGGCCATACAGGCAATGCAGTCTCTTTTCAACGAGAGTGATAAAATTTGTCTAAGTAAGCTTAAGAAGCGTGCGAAAACTCTTGCCGGGGATCTGGGGCTTCAAAAGCTTTCAAAGGCAATAGATAGCTGCAAAAGCTTAGCCTTGACTTGTTTTTTCTGCGAAAACGCACAAAATTGACTGCCCTTTGCGGGTCATGTAACAGAAAGGGGGACCTGGCAAAAGTCGGTAGCACTTTTCTTGCAAGAAAGCTAAAAATTTAACAATAGACGACCCTTTTTTTGGTAAAAAACTCTGACGCTGTTATTGACATTATTGGGCGAACAAACAAGGACTCCAGGCAATGTCTGTGGATATTAAGGACTTGTATTACTCTTTGCCGCAGACCAACTACTAAAATATGTAGAGGAATCCATAGACAACTTCGGATCATCAGCGTTCCAAACGCGCACTGGAATTCATAACAGCAGCTTACTAGAGTTACTCAGCTTCTACTTGAAGGCCACTTTTGTATCTTGGGATGACAAAAACTATTTGCAAAAAGTGGAGTATGTATTGGTTCATGGTTGGCACCCATTCTCAGTGACATATTTCTAGCACATCAGGATCGTGTCTTGTCAAACAAACTTGATGACTCTGTGGTTTTTTAAAGTCTGCCGTTTTGTTGATGATTATTTAGTGTTGTTTAAATGTGACCGTCAAAATTTTCAGACCATTTCTTCTGACGTGTTGACTGTTTTCCAAGAGTGCCTGAAACCATTAGTTTTAACGTATGAACTCACCCACAGATAACAACCTGAAATTTCTAGGATTTGAACTTTTGCTAGAACCCCGACCATGTTTTCTGGATGTATGAACCAAGAAGCGGCAAGCCACTTCTGCCTTTCGGCTCAGCTCACTCACAAATTGGTCAAGCGGGGCCTTGCTAACCTCTGCCTTGCCAACGCCTTAAAGAAGTCTTGCCCCACATGGTACACCGCAGCTTTGCTATACAAGTGGAGCGCCTCAGCAAAGCAGGTTACCCCGCACACGTTCTCGTTTCAGTGGCGGAAAAGCTGGTCACTGTCGTGAAGCGAGGCAACAACCAGATAAGCGCAACAGCGTCAGAATGAGCCGGCCTGTCTAATACCGTACGGTGCACGACGTCTCACCAGGCTAAAAAGATTGCTCGAGACGCCAACGTTTTTGTTGTTTTTTCCAGCACCTGAAAAATTGGAAGAAGCTTTGCAAACGGGTAATTACACCATCGCGCACACTTCTGCCGCGTGCTCTGTCGCGCACAGGACATGCTACGTCCCATGCGCAGTGGGAGTCGTGTACTTAATTCCACTGACGTGGTGGGTGCGTCTATGTCGGCCAAACCGGCAGGTGCATAAACGACCGCCTGAGAGAACACCGAAACAATGTGCACAATGTGGTACAAGGGCATCTTGGCATTCATTGCCGAGATTGGTGGGTGCACCCCCTCTTTGATCAGTGCTCTATATTGGCAAGGCACAGGGAGCAACTCACCCGAGAATTATCGAAGCAGAAAAAATACACGTGCTGGGAGATAAATGCGTAAGCACTTCATCGGTTGCTTTATCCCAGGCTGAACGCGATTATCTGGCTGGGCTTTGAGGCATTAGAGGACCTGTCACATGTGCTGTTACTGGTGTGTAGATTGGGCTTGTTTTTTACATTCATGCTCTGTAATCTTCCTTTTTAGACGTATAAATTCTTGCCACTCTGCGAAATAAAGTTAGTTGGAAGTCAGCGCTCTTTCTGTCTACCCTGTCTTTTTTTCCTTTGGTCGCGCGCTGAAACACCTTGCAATATGCTCCCGCCGAGTCGTTCATTCTCACGCTAAATACGTTTGTAGACTACAAAGAAAGCGTAACGGAAAGCACATGCAAAATATTTAAATAGCCTTGTGAAACTATTCAGTGCTATTCATACGCTTGAAATCACAAAACTCTACGCATCGTCGTTGTTTTTAAGAAATATAACTTATCGCTTTAATTTTGTTTCACTTTATTTAATATTCGACATAAGCGTTGAATGTGACTGCATCATTAAGCCTGAGTCAATCGCTTATAGTAATAAACCGGTGATTCGTATCCTTCACACAACTCTTTCATCTCCCCTTCCTTTGGCAATGAACCTCAGATTGTGACCCTCACGTCAAGGAAGACAAACAATTTAAGTCGCTGGACCTTCAGTACAGGTGATTTTCACCTGCAAAGAGCAACAACAAAATACAAATACTAGTAAGCAAAGCGAAATTTTACTTACATTTCTCTTATCTGCGTCACATTCACTCTTGCATTGAGTAGCAGCAGGAGGCACGAATGTCACCTGGGTATCTTTCCACAATTTAATTTGGTTTCCAGTAGTAAATGTTGCTTCGTTTCTTCATTTTGTTTCTTTATGAACTCTCTATGTATAAATAGAATAGGTACAATGTTGTTTCTATAAGTTATTCTTTTAGCTATGTCAGGCTATTTTCAATCATTTACATTTGGATACTTTTGGGCTATTAATGAGCCTGAATTTGGCAGTTCGCTCTTTGAGTACCTGGAAACCCTGGAAGTGAACAGGGCTCGTATCACCCCGAATTTCGTTCGAGCTGTAATCGTGTCACCGAAGTTTCACGGTGTATACACGCACGCATACAAACACACTCATGAACATGGGAAAATTCTGGCTACACCTCTGGACAATATATTACAAATGTCCATGGATTATAGTGTGTCTTGTAATCATATAGTGGTTAGGACCCGTCAAGCCCATGCCATTTCTTTGAAGGTGCAGCAGTTTGAAAAAGCTTCTATAGAAACATGGCGAAGGACAAGCTACAACCAACCAAAGAATGCACGTCGTTTTAGCCTACTGTGCGACTAAAACTCCGAGGGAAAGCCGAGCCTCTGACAACACGCATCTTTGAAGACAACGTTGTAGTTTCCGTGATCCGCCTGTGACACCGCATCCCGTCTCCCTCGTTCATGTTGGGCGCAAGTACGTACAAGAAATTCTCTTCAAAGTGTTTTCACAGACTCGGGTTCAGCATCAGCCACCCCGGTAAGGAAGAAAAACGCAAAATAAAAAGAAAGAAGACAAAAAATAAAAATAAGCTTGTATGTAGTAACGATCTGCAGTAATTCGATTGCGAAATAGCGAGACATTTTGTGATTTTTTGCTTGCTTGCTGTAAGCCAGATATTATTCAGAGTTGACGCCATTACATATCAAGTGCACATGCAGTCGAGTGAACACATATTTCTCTGACGTTTTTTTCATACCTGATATAACTTCTAATCGCAGTGAGTGGATGGCTACGTCTGGTGCGCGCATACGGTGTGATCTTTCAGAGTCAGGTGGGTGCCGAAATGCGAGTTTGAGATGAAATGTAGCTGAGTGATTCAGAATGAAAGTGGTATATCTTGTGCGTTTGTGGCCATTCAAGTGGATTGAAGTTTTCAACTGCACTAGTTACACGCTGTGCTGTTGAAATTTGTATTTATTAATATGCAGAACGGGCTGGATCATATGGTCAGTCCGTTCCAAATTCTGTCATATAAGACGCAGGGCTCTGAAGGGCGATCATATCATCACTGATTTTTTTCAGTGCCTAAATATTTTTGGCCATTGCCTTCGCATGCAGCTAACGTTATCCAGCATCTAATATTTTTCCAGTTTTCCACGGCCTTCCTTGTGATTGATAATAAAAATATATTCTTGGGTTTTAGAGATGCCTTATGATCCGGATGGCTACAAAAATTTAGACCACCTGGAGTTTCTTACGAACCTGATTCTGAGCACACGGGCATCAATTCATTTGCTGCCACGGAAATCGCGTTGGGAATTCCATAGAAATCTCCGATCTTCGAGTCAACAGTCGAGCACCATGATAACCACTGTGAATTTTGATGTCCACGTAACCTTGTTTTGGCAGCGTTCGCTGAAGACATTTATATCATATTTGAACTCTGTCGCAAGAGCATCAAACTTAATTTGGAATATATGCTTTAACCACGTCTTTTATGTGAGAAAACAGTTGGCAGTATCGTTTCGGCCATGTTGAAACGGAATAAGCTACAGTTAGTGCCTTACTTTCAAGCCTCTAAAAATGCACCTACGATAACGTGACAGAGTGACCGCTTGAACAGAACTGCCGAACCGTGGGAGCCGCACCGCCTGCTGCTGTCTCGCCCGCCGACCAACCACTTCGGCCAGGTGATCAGTAAATAGAGTAGCCCCAAAGCAAAAAAAAGTAAATAATGGACAAGGCGACCGCACAGTGATCCATCGTCCATGCGCGAATCGCCACATGCGCGCGTTGTCATCGTTTGCTTTCCGCCGCCCGAGGCGTTTACCGTCCATGAGGCGCCGGACATCACGGTTCCCACCTCGTCCCGAAGCTCCACGACGTTGAGGGACGAGGATAAGAAAAAAAACAAATAAATGAGCTTGTGTGGAGGCCGTGGTGCTTGTGAAGCTCGTTTCCCGTGTTTACCTGGTTCGCATGTTTATTCTCCCGGTGCTGGCAGGCTAACGTTTCCGGCAGCGCGAAGAATAAACGCTCCGGTGCCAAGGGAGCGCGTAGTCTTCTAAAGGATCTTTTTAACGCTCGCAAACGGGCGTGTACCCGTTTCATTGATGCGTGAAGGGCTTGATAGCGATGATGTTTGATTCCGCATCTTACGCTGAAAACGTGCGCGCCCCCATATGTGCTGATTCACGTCGCAGGCCAGCAAAGTGAAGTGGGAATTGAAAATGTTTTGCAGTGCAACTTGATATGAAATTCATTGGCGCCGTAGTTGACCGTTGCCCCCACTGCTACCTCCTGTGTTTGTTACCACTTTCGTGCGAACTTAGGAGAAGAATGAAACAAGAAAGACTACTAGATAAAACGAGATTTAAAGCCGCGTCCTCTGCGGGGTGGTCGACTATATTATACCACAGAGGGCCACTGATGCTTGAAATAACTTTGCAAAGAGACTTTATGGAGACTTCATGTCTGACAAATATCTCGGGAACATATGCAATGCAGCAATTTAGGAGAGCAAAATTACAACCAGGCGTAACACATTGTGAATCACGTAATGGGTGGGTCGTTGAAAGCTTCCAATCTGTTACAGCAACCTCAGCAAATACAGAACGGGTAGCTCACTTCTTCGAAGAATGACAAAAAACAGCGTAGTGGATTATTTTCTAGTAGAACAAACTTATGCTGATCTATGACTTAGTGGGTGCCTAGCAAGCGTACTTGTATTAGTTGCCAAGCAATCACGTGAACACATGTAAGATAAGGTGGTAGCAAAGTAAAATAACAACCGCGTGTCACATAATTCCAATTGAATAACTTGTTTAAGCTTTCAGCGCATCACAATGGGCATCATAATTCTTGACCGCTATCAGCCACCGCATCAACAAGGTCCACATAATGCCTTGTAGATGTGAATGCCAAGTACCTCGCTTCTCCGCAGAAGAAGAAATAATGGCCTATGGGGTGCTTCGCAACTCGACAGAAATTATGGTGATTTATAACGTAGTGCGTGTTTTACAGGTGTACTTGTAATTGTCCCCCTAAATGGGTTTGCGCAAGAGAGGTCACTCTTACAGCTTTCGCTGTCACTGTGCTGCGAATTTTCGCGTATGCCTGGCGCATTCTTTATATTGACCGAATGAAGTGGTGACTTAAACTGGTGCATATTAGGCAGGCGCACAAGTATAACCTACAGTGCTTTCCTCCATCTCATTTCTACAATCCCTGCCCGCAGTGTAGGGCTTATGAAGTAGGCTGTATGTATTTTTTGTAGGTGTTTCCACACCCCGATTGCCAACGTGTCAACTTTTGGTTGGAATGATGCCATTGTCAGCCGGGTCTGTGTTTGCGTACCATTTACTCCGCCGCTGTGCGCCTTTTTCGGCTGTTAATTGGAGTTGGTGGAGTCTTGACTTCGCTTCTGGTTCCATGTTAGCAAGCCCAGTCTTTTAACATTTCTCTCACGCAAAGCCACTGCCTGTGTATTTTGCGCTGTATTAGTTAGGCCGAGCATTACCAAGCATCTCAAAAATACAATGAATACTACTTACGCACATTACCTAACATGCAAGGAACAGTGCATTGGTTCGGTCACACTCGGCACACAATGATCACATTTTATACCGTCCGGAGAGAGTTATTCCATCTCTTTCCAGTAGAAAACTACGCGACGCTGTTTCCTAGTAGATAATCAGAGACCAACCAGGGTAAATGCGTATACCCATGTGATTCCTTTAGTTCTGTTCACCCTCCAAACGAGCAACCTATCAACTTGCCTTTCGTGGGTAGGCTTGGGCGTGCGTGCACCAACCATCCCCGAATGCCTAGAAATGAAATTGTCGTCTTCGTCATAGAAACCAACTCTTTTGAAGGTCATCTTCCTCTTCATCTATAACGCATGGAGTTGAGCGTCCTGACCGGTTTTGCCCTCATCTTGCGCTTCCCAGCAGTCTCCTGACGTCGCGTAGACTCTCCCGTATAAGCTCATGCCCGAAATTCCATTGATTCACGCGTGAAGCCAGATTGATGCTCAGTGATTCATTTTTTTCCGCAATATGAAAGCAAAGCGGGTAGCTATTTGCACTGACCGGTCTTTTTGTATCGCCTGACCACCGTCATCAAGGCGAGTAATAACACGTAAAACCTCACGATTTCTGAAGATCTTATGAATCGATACTACGGTCGTGTTTAACGCGCATAAATTTTTAAAGGCCGGGAGATCCCTAGAAGTGCTGTTGCCGAAAGTGGCAGTTTACTTTAAAACGAACCGAAAACAGAACATTAACATGCGCATTTGTCACTGTATTTTAACTTTGTGTGTGAAATTTGTACTCTCGATACTTCTTTGCGTGACACTATACAAGCGGCATGAAAGGGACAGACTATAACTTGATGCATTTTCAGTTTGTTGTATATAATTCTTACGAAAATTGGCGTCAAGGATTAGCCGTAACTTTTCTTTGAAGAAATGTGACTAATAACTCACACTGATCTGGGTTTTACAAGCAACTCTTGAAGGAATGCTGGCATGATTTGAAGAGCACAGTAAAAGGGATATTTCTGAGTTCCTTTGTATGCAGTGTCGACGATTTCGTCACACCTGAGTAAGAAGCACACATAAAAAAATCATTTTATTTGAACGTTTTCGTCGCTCAGCATCTGCAAGCCAGCTCCGCTGCAATGGAGATTATCCCGACGAGGGAACACAGTTCCTGACTTTGCGGGCTATGTTTTCTTCTGCACGCAGCATAAATTGCAAAAAATTAATAATCGCTGTCCGGGCCATTGGACAACAGGGCATATATCATTGTTTACTTCCACAACAAAGGGATGACCGATATGCCGTTAGTAAGTCGCCTTTTGCTGCCTTCCCATTACGTCACGCTGCTTTGGCACTTCACTGAGAAGCCACCACCTTGAAATCGAAACCTAAAGTGTTTTTGAAGTAGGGGTAATAAAATATATTTGATGCATTTCTAAGCACCAAATACTCATTTTAGGTGTCACAACAATCCGAATTTTGTCAATTTTGGGTCAGTACGCTTTTAAGTCATTACGACACATCTCATTCACCGGGTCACCGTAAAAACGATATTGTAGCAGGAGGCTCCACAATATATTTGTCACGTTTGCATCTTCGGCGTGTATGAAAGGCATGGTACACTATTGCCGAACCCGTCACACCGGGACGGCCGCTGTCAGGCGTCACAGTCTCTATTCATGTCTTTCAATCAACACGTCATTAATAATAGACCACTGAAACTGGTTAAATACTTCAACAGCTCGAATATAACGTTGTGAAGGAAATGTGTCAGACACTTGGAATACCGCATAGATAAAATAAATTGGTGGGTGCTGAAACGCAAATAGTTTTCTTGGCGTATTCATCCACATACTTTTGCCAATAAATCATCATGATGGAGGCAGAAACGCCAGTGCGAGCCGGCTAACCTTCACCATAGCAAGCCCCACACGCAGTTCATGACCACCTGCTGGACGATGAAGGTAGCTTTGCATCGTGAGGTTATAATTGTTCTCTGCACTTGTTGCACTTTCAGAGAGGAAGTGTATGACTACGAAAACAAAGAACAATAGAGCAGTCATTTTATTGCGCTGCGTACAAAACGGTCGCGTTTGCTCGCTTTGATTCAACTGTGCAAAAGGTCTCCTTGCGTCCCCACTTCTCTCATACGGGAAGGAGAAGAACACAAGCTCGACGCAGCCTGACTCAGATTATCACGGCGCACGCGACCGACGGTAGCTTTTCGAGCAGTCGTTGCGCTGCCTGGAAGACTCTTTTCACAAAAAAGATTCTCGCGGAAGCCACTTAGCAACGCATAAAAAAGTAGAGAGAACGAAAAATAGCGCGAAAAGAAGGGACAACAATTTTTCTGGTCTTGTGGCACGCGAATTGCGCTTAGAGTGATTTCTCGACGCCTTCGACGCAGTACCTGACCTCGTTTCGCTTTTTTTTTTCGGGTTATTTGTGGGGCGTTTCGCATTTGCTCCACTCGGTATTCGCTTATTCGATTTTCTTCTTCTTCTTGGGCGGCACCCGAGTGAAGGGGATAGTGCGCAGCCTCTCCGAGGTCACAGCAGGGATTTCACAGTTGAATCGCGTTATTTCTCGCCCTTCTTCTTTCCCGATGTACCTTTACTCTATAGTGAGACAAGCGCGGCGTGGCGTCGTCTTTCGCACGGCCAATCGTTTGTATCGTACACCGTTCAATCGCATCTGCGACCCCGCGGGGCGCGGTCGATAACCGGCGTCCTCGCCAGCCGGAGTCGCGCGCGCTCGAGAAACCTGTTGTGCTCGAGGTTCAAGCACTAAGAAAACGAAAGAAATGATTCCGAGCACGTCCTTCCGTTTTGAAACGAAAAAACGAAAACCCGCAAAAAAATGCCGAAGAGGCATAGATGTGTGCGCTTTAGTAGATCTACGTTGTTAGAACGTTTCCGTGTTTATGATCCGACTATTTCGCACCCGATTTTTTTCTATATAATATTTTTGGATTTCCGTCTGAACGCGGAAGCGGACGCGAGCACAAGGGCGCCGGTCGTACGTGTTTGGGTGGGGAAAAAATTAAACATGAAGAACCAAGTCTGGTCGTTAGATATCAGCCGTTTTCAATGGCTTTCGCTTATCTCTTTAATTTTGTCTTATCTCGAGACCTTAGAGGCAAGCACTCGACCTGGCTACAAGCAGTGCGCGTGTAAAAAAAAAAAGATATTGGAGTACCGTGCATGTGCTTGTGACATTGGGGGAGGGTGCCGGGTAGGAAAGGTGCTGTAGTGGAAAAGTACACGGGCGCTGACAAGGGACAGTGCGCAAAACTACTAGGAAGTTGTCGGTACAGCTTGTTCGACCTTGTAAGGATTCAAGGCTGAGGCTAGCCCGATATCCCTGCGGGTAAGAGGCGGAGACCGACAGTAACCATGTTTATTGACCAGAACCCAGAGCGCAAGCACCCGCTGCCAGCGACTGCTGCGTGCCACGAGCCCACCCACGACCGTCATTGTCCTCTTCTTTCTGATGTCAGCGCGCTCACGGCCGCCGCTTTCATAACCTTCCTATGGCTTAGAAGTGTGGCAGCTTGGGCTAGTTGGTCTGGCATGACGATAGTTATAGCGCGAGAACAAAACGACGACACAGTCTCTGTGTCGTCGTTTTGTTCTCGCGCTATAACTATCGTCATTCCTATGGCATCTAGTTTCCAGCAGTGCTCATGTATCGACAGCTCGAGTGCAGAAAGCACACGTTTAGTGTGAGAAGTGAGGTGGTTGTAAATGTAGTCTAGTTGAAAAACCACTTCTGCCACTCAATGCGCCAGCCTCCGACCTTCTGGAACACTGGGCTAGTTGACAAAGCGGCTGAGCAGGCTAGTTGGTGGTGCATACTTAAGGTTTAACAGCGCGAAAAAAATACACGGCGGACTGGAAAAAAAGACGGGACAAGCGATGACTTCCTACTGAAATTTTATTGTCAAGAAGGCTCGTTAAATACCCGAGTTAACAGAGCAGAACAATGAAAAAATGACACATGCAAAGATATGAAATAACATCAACAATCACTGAGCCTGCTACGCCGGCCCTCGCACTCCAAAAAGCATAGCCCTCTTTCTGACAGGGTAACTGATGGCCTGCTTACGCATGCAATCCTTTCCGGCACCATCTGAGCAGCCTCATAGATTATACGCTTGTGCTCCTCTTTAATCTCACCGAGAACCTTTCGAACAGTGAACAGTGCCTTTCGAACAGCGGAGGGCACCTACACGTGCTCCCGCGTAGCGCCAGGAAGCCATGTTTGCCTTTATGAACGTCATTGGCGTGTTCCCGTAAGCGTTCGTTTAGGCATCTGCCTGTCTTGCGTACGTAACATGTACCGCAAAACAATGGGGTCCCGTACACCACGCCTAGCGCACAGTCGACAAACTTCGTCCTGTGCCTAACCATGTACTACTTTCGGTGTCGATTTACGGGGCAGGTCCTGTTTGTTAACTGGGAAAACGTGTCAGGGGCACTGAAGACCACATTGTGTCGTGTGTTCATTCAATCTTTCTCTGTCCCGTTTTTTGCACTGTTCCCCTCAGTATCATGTACCAACTAGCCCTTCAAGAAACCACGCTCACGTTGAGACATTGTCCTATTTTCTTTAGGCGGTGTGACACAAAGTGCATGTACGGAATGACCGTCACCTTTCCCCGCTTTTCCGCTGTGGCGCCCTCTCTGTTACCGTCGATGCCCTTACGTTTCCTTTTCCTGTGCATTACATCCGCACAGAAATGAGCAAAGGGCGCGAATATCCTTCTCTGTCCAGGCACTACGACTGTGCTAGGAGCTTCCAAGACGTGATGGCAGTAGCAGCATCATATTTGGGTGCACGTTAATGGTGCATTCAGATGACGGACCGAATCCGGATTTCTCGTGGACGCGGACTGGTAATCCGCGGATGATCCGCCTGCAGGCACATCCACACGACGGACGGCGTCCTAGGAGAAAACAGCCGGATTACCCTCGACAGCAGGTTCGGCGCTCACCTGCGCGCGCTGAAAGCAGACCGGTTTGAGAGCATTCAACATGGATGCCCGCAAGAAGCGACGCTTTACTGCGATGTCTGTCGCGTTGTGACAAATGAACGAGGAGTGTTATTCTTTCAAGAGAAAAGGAAGTTGCTGGCAGAATGTTCTTTCGACTACATTGTTCCTCACTTGTAGAACTTCCGAACGCGTCTCCCATCCTTTTTTTAGAAGCGGCACGTCGCCGGTTGCAGAAGTTAGAATATTTCTCCATCATGACGGCTAAAAATCTCGCGTGTCAAACGACGGCGGCGACCTTTCCCGAACCACCAAAAGTGATTTCTGCGTATTAAATCACCTGAGAACAAAGCCCCCCGGAAACTAAGTAAACCATGCTCAAGCGTAGATGATGCCGACCAGTCATGCAGCTACTCACGAGCCATGGAGGACATGCCGCGAGCAGACGAAAAGTGTACTGGTTGCCAGAAACCCCGAGCTAATCCGCTGAAGTATCGGCTTCCCCCCGCCAGAATCCCGATGTGAGAAACAGGTTGCGGTCATCCGTCCGCGAGCCCCGCGGACGTGTCGCGGACGAGGGGAATCGCTGATGTGAGGTCACGTGACGCGCCGTCCATCCCGCCACCTCCAGATTCGGTCCGTCGTCTGAACCCCAGGTGGTCGAAATTTCCGGAGCCCTCCACTACCGCGTCTCTCATAATCATATGGTGGTTTTGGGACGTCAAACACCACATATCAATCAACGTGATGGCAGCACCTCTCTGCGGCGTTTTGGAAACATGACTGTCCGATGGCTCTCTTTACTAGTTTGCTACGTGCAGACGAGAACGCAGAAGAAATTTCTGGGAGCGAGGCTCGTAACACAAACGAGGCTCGTTTCTGTTCACTCGGGTTTATTAACAGCCTTCTTGTCGCTGAAATGTTAGTTAGAAGTCAGCGCTTGTCCCGTCCTTTTCCTGTCCGCCGTGTGTTTTTTCGCGCTGTTATACCTTAACTGGGCTAGTCTACGTCCTTTGAAAATTTTGTTCCCTTTGTTGATGTTTTAGACTATCTGAGCGGTGAACTTCTGAGGTAGACAGCGATAAAGATGGTGTCCTGTGTGCTTGGATCTTGGAGGCAATAAAGTATGATCAGAAGTGGCAGAACGTGAACTCGCCGAACCAAAATAGCGAATGCCATCACAGAAAGTGATGAGCATTGGCAAACTGACTGATTTCTTTTATATTCATCTGGGTAGGAAGCGCAGCAACTATTAAATAGAACACACAACACAGACAGGTCCGCTTGCCTTGTGTGTTCCATATAATAGTTGCTGCGCTTCCTACCAAGATAAATTCATACCAACTGGCCCGATACAATCGCTTATTCTTCTACAAGATTTAGGAACTGCGTGCCTATGCTGTCTACCCAGCGGAAGATGGATTAAAAAATAAACTGTACTTAGTTATCTCTCACAGACCTCAGCATGTTAAAACAGCGTGTTGTCGTGTTATTTAGCTGTTACATATAAAAATGAGAAGTCACTAACTCTTCATATGAAATCCGTTTCCTCGCCCGAAGTCCTATTCAGCCTTTCCCTTGGAAGTTTTTCTATCAATTTGGCCATGTGTAAAGCGTTATTAAAAGAAATAGTGTTTATAACAGCACATGCAAAACTAGCGCCTAAACGACAGGATTCACTGGTTCCCGGTAACATTGTTATGTTGCACAGGGAGAATGCAAACAAAGCAATATCAATTCGCCATCACTTTTTCTAGAAGTTCGCAGACAGGAACATCGCTTTTTGTTTGTCGCACACACCGCATGAAACTCATTAGAGTTTTTGATGATACTCCAGTGTGGACGCAACATGCGTAGCCACACGCGCCGCTATACAGCCACCATTTAGAAACCACTTGTTCTTCATTGGAAATGATTACTTCGTCAGTTATTATAATGTGTAGCAATGAAAAAAAAACCGCGCGAAATGCGAGGCACAACGCAGTTTTCAAGCGACGCAAGGCGCTTCTCTTGGTATGGTAATCGTAACACAGAGTTTCCATCACAGTGGCTCCTGCAGTGAAGACAAGGGAGAATGCGAATAGTTATTGATCGAGACCACGAAACAGTGACACTGACCAATAAGTGCATCGCGTAGAGAACACACCGCAGATCACCTTCGTGGCCAAGTGTAACAGTACACTGGTGCACACTACGCCACAGTGCAAACCGCTTTGTTGGCGGCTCTCACCAGCACGGGATGACGAAGCGCTCTGCATATAGCGTACGCGAGGCACAGAGTCCAGAGAAGCCGCGGTCAGAGGCGAACGACGGCGGCGAAGGCAAGCAGCAGCAGCAACAGGACAGCGGTGGCCACGACCACTCAACTGGCGGTGTGCGACGACGTGGAGTTGGAGAAGAGCAGCGGATAGAGCAGCTGGTGGCCCATGTCCCACGTGTAGATGGCGCCGTCACTCGGGTTGTAGCTCACCATGGAAGTGTTGCGGAACGGGTTGCTGAAGTTGAGCGCCATCTCGAGCGCTCGCTCTTCGTAGAGGTCGAAGGCGAACGCGATGCGCGTGGTCGTCTCGCTGACGCTGTTCACGGCGTACAGGACGCCGCACACGATGAACATCTCGCCCACGGTGCGGTGGTCGAGCGTAAGGTTCCACACGCGCTCGGCTTGCATGGCGCGCTCGTGGAACTTGACGACGAGCGTGTTGTTGGTGCTGCTGCTGGCGTAGATGACCCAGAGGCCGTTTTCGTCGGCCAAGATGTCCATCGCGTTGTGCTGCGTCGCGTAGAGCAGCCGACCGCTGGAGAAGTCGCGAGCCAGCGACAGCGCCGCGGTCGACTTGTTGCCCAGGTCGAAGCGCACGATGCTGTCCGTGTTCTCGTGGTGGTAGAAGAGCGAGTTGTTGTACACCACCTGAGTGTTGCCGCGGAACGCGTACGGCAGAGAGTAGCGGCGCGTGAAGTGGCCGTCCACGTACTCCAACAGCGTGGTGCGGTCGCCGTCCAGCGTCACCCAGAACTTGCTGGCGTCGAAGGCACGCTTAAACGAGTCTCGCATCCACGCACCCCACGAGGCGTTGTTGTGCCTGAAGAGCACCTTGACGGCTTCCCCACCTTGACCAGGTAGCGGCGCTTTGTCCGGCACTCTACGCCGATCGTAACGACACCGGAAAAAGAAATAAGAGGAGCAAAGCGGAAAATTTCATGTCAAGTTCTCCTCAGGCATATTTAAAGCCATAATTTTTTTTCACGTGAGAATAAATGTTAAAGGTAAAAAAATATAAAGCGGTACTTATACACTTGCTGTTGCACTAACTTTCCGCCTATTAGATATTTTGTTAGCTACAGGTATGCAAGATTTCCCTGACTAGAATTTGTTATTCTCGGTAAATATTCATGTTACTTGACCTTAGAATGGTATCACGCTAATTGTTGCTAAAAATAAGTTGCATAAAATCGAGTATGCGCTACATGTACGTACTATTAATAACTATTCAGTAACAACACACGCACAAAAGCCAAATGATGGTGCTAGAACTGCCATTGCAGTGACAGTAATTTTTCAATAAACTTTAAGGAAACGTAAGAAATGTACACGGTCACCTGTGTCACGAGGTTTCAATGGAAGCCAGTGGGATGTGTTGTAGACAGTTTCTATGCTCTCAACATTGAAGAGTCCAGGCTTCCCTGCTGTAAAACGCCAGAAATAATCATAATAAAAACGGCCACATAAAGACACGATGTACTCATGAACTCGCGTCAAGAATTCGGCGCAAGTATTCGCGAGTAAGGCTAATAAATGCGAATCAATGTTAATTCAAGGCTGTTCGAAAACATTAAACTCTTGTGCATCAAAAAAAATTGGTACCCCCAAGCTTCGTCACAGAAAATAACCTCGGATATTGCCCTCTTTCTTATTGTTCAGTGCACTGGGGGCGCGAGAGGAACACAGACACGAAGCAAAGAGGAGGCACACAGCGCATAGCGCTCGTGCTGTGTGCCTCCTCTTTGCTTCATGTCTGTGTTCCTTTCGCGCTCCCAGTTCGCTGAAAAATCATGAATTACCAACTAGCCCACCTTTCCATCCTATTCCCCGCTTCTTGTCAGCATGGCCCCCAATGGCATGGAGTCACAGTCAACGCCTCCACTTTTCAGCCTTATCACATGTTTTCGTAGCATAAACGACTTCTTTGATGTTGTTGCTGTTGACATGTCGTTATGCTGCGTAGCGTCTAGCGTTCCCCGGGCCGTTATGAGGCAGCAGCAAAAGTAATTCTTCTGGCTGTTCATACTTGCTGAACTTTCATGATGGAGCAGCTGGAAGCTCTCATGAAAATCTAGATTTTGCGTCGCTTATTTCTGTTGGGCACACAAGTACACAGTAAATACGGCATTGGAATGGTGAGTTGGCTATGCGCGTGCGATGCACACGTGAGTTCCCTATGTACAAGCTGGTGTGCTTGTGTTCTCACACTGTGCTCATGTTTTTAAACCCAGTGATTAACGTAATAGAAGGCAAATATATAAATTGAACAATGGGGCACGGTAAAATTGTTGGCATCGCATATTGTATGTGATTAGTGTCGCGAACTGACACAGGTCATTATGGGACGGACGGAAACACAAACACACTCGTATTAACCTGCGGAAGCGTGGTTGAGGAATCTCAATACATGTGGCTTTACACGCGGTTTTAGCGGTGAGGGCAACTGCGCCGTAGACATATAGCATGCTGGCAACATACTCTGAAATTCGAATTCAAAAAGTAAACAATAACACACACGCACTCGCACTCACGTAGCACATGTACTTGGTGCCAATTGTGTTTTTTGTGTCCTTTCATGTGCTGTGTCAGGTGCACTGCACAGTAATAGCGTAGACTGAAAGGAGTCTAGGAAAAAAAAAACGGAAGGCTAAGTAAGTGGTTGATTACATGACCATGTGAACAGTCTAAAATGAAATTTCGAAAAGATGGACTGCGAAGCAGGAATAAAAACAACGCAGACACTGCTAA
The DNA here is from genome assembly GCA_013436015.1 of Rhipicephalus annulatus. Taxonomy (NCBI): domain Eukaryota; kingdom Metazoa; phylum Arthropoda; class Arachnida; order Ixodida; family Ixodidae; genus Rhipicephalus; species Rhipicephalus annulatus. Next base: position 185,446 of record WOVY01015501.1, on the reverse strand, counting down.
AAGCTGGCGCTGCCTGAATGCGGCTACTAATACATTCGAGTGCAACTTACTTTTTCTGCTGGGGGAGCACTCATGCGTCGACGGGCAGTCAGGGCACACCGGGCACTCGGCCTCAACAACGCGAGGAGGCGGTGCTGGAAAATGCAGAGTGCAAATTATAAGCAAGCGGAACCTATCTGGTAGAACTTGCGCACAATGAAATCTAGCAGCAGTATCTCCTTTGAGAGTTATCCGAGTGATGCGTAAGCGTCGCGTTTCATTTCAGATTGTTTGTCTACATAAAGTAGTTTTCCGGCAGCATTAGTATGACATGTTTGGTCATATTCGTAGCGTTTGTCGCATTCTAGAATGGCTTCATGTAAGGTGGCCACTGTAGCAAGTGTTTGGTAGCTTGCACATGAGAAAAGTCAGAACATTCCTCAGGTGTACAATTCTTAACGTCGGGTCTACATTTTCTCCTGCAAATGCCTCGTTGCCGCAAAATCCCTCACTACCACAAAATTAAAATACGTGTTCAAAAAAAATATTCGCCTTCCGCACTAAAAACTGTTCAATGCAAAAACAGACAAAGAAACACAGGAACAACAAAAACAAGCGTGGGCTTTCAACTTTTATTAATTTATTACAAGTTTGTATTTATTTATGTCCATCATTATTATCAGCTTTATTTAGGCTTACGTCTTTACTCAAGTCTATCAAAGCAGTATCGTTTGTGCGCCACCTCAATGTTGTCACGTGGTCGTGACGTTGACAAAAGCAGCCGTCGGCGTAGTAGAAGATGAAAATTTATATTCGGCCGAACTTTTGGCCCGCAAACGGAAAGTTATGGCCGGAAAACGGACAGCATACACACTTTACCACGTTAGCGAAGAACTAATCATCGCTGGGTCGCGCTGCCTTTTATACATCACGCATCGAACTTTTCCAAACTTATCGCTGGTGTTCGCTGAAGCTCTTGAATAGGCTTGACTTCGCGTCCTGTGCGCAAACTCAACAAAACGATGTACTATAACCGTGAAGCTTATCGAACTCTGAGGCGCGATCTCCATCTAGCATTGTTGATAGTTCTTGTGAGTTCAAACTCCAAGCACATCAAAATGACACCCGTGTTAACATCCAGTATTGATAAGTGGCATGAGGTAAAGGAAAAGGGGGTTGGGGGGTGCTCTGACTTTTTTCCCAAACTCTTTCACAGAAATTTCTTAAGATATCTTGGGTCAGTTGCCAGTTTTATCAAAAAGTGTCTTTAATATATTGAAACTACCGATAAATATTAAAAGTGCAAGATGAAAAGCCATATTGTAGAGCACCAACTGATCGAAACCTCTGAACTCCCGCTGACCGGGACTAATCAGTTCAATCACTCAGTCTCACACCAACTCAAGTGAAGCCGCGAGTCTGAGTCGAAGTGGTTGAGTAATATGCCCGTGAGTTTAAGTACAAATAGTCAGGATGACAAAACGTTCGGTGAGTCAGCCAAGTGAGACCAGTTTAGGAAAAGTTTTGATGAGTCAGAGCCCAAGTGAGCGCTGAGAAAAAAAAGTACCTATTGAGTGACTCTAAGTAATATGTGAGATGCAGTTCATTTGCAGGCCTATGCTTTCAACAAACAAATATATAGCCCAAACAAAGGATAAAAAGCACACGTTTATGCTACAATTCTCTTACCTCCACACCTCCGCAAGAAATATAAAGAATGAAATTGCAGAGCAGTAACTACCATACATAACGTAGTGCTGATGAAGTCAACTAAATAGTTTTTTTTTGTCAGATAAAAATATTGAACAACCTTGTTCAGCCATTGTTGCGAGCGCAATGATGATCCAGGTGTCATCATTAGGGTGGAGGGCAAGAACTCGCGTTTCTCGAACAGGGGCCGGCATTGACTTTCCGAGCAACGAGAGGCCAGACTTTCGGGCTGAGCAGTTTCAAATATGGAACACCTATATGCTAACCCGACCCCACACGTTACTTTAGTACGCTTCCTTTTTTGAATTTATCAGGTACAACCTCTACAACGTATTCATACGTTTTGAACATATTCTCAATATGAAAACGTGTATGCAATTGTAGCCCACTGGTCAAGACACTTGTCGTCGGAAAGATCACGCCTGGATTCAGCCCCAGCATCGTGCATCGAAAACTTCTTATGTTTGATACGTTTGCTTATTCGTGGTGACCTTATTGACGGACGGCTTACTCTACGAGTCTGCATGCAAATAACGCATTTAGAGCTGGTTGGTTGTGCATACCGAGGTGAGAACAGCCCGTATTGAAGAGAATAGACAGACAGAAGGAAAGATACAGACACCGGCGCTGCGTGTCTGTATCTTTCCTTGTGTGTTCGACTTCGTACCGTACGCGCTGTTTTCGCCCTTGCATGTGAATGCTTTCGCATTTAGAAGTGTGCTTTTGGGAAGGATAATTTTGTAACTTACTGAAAGGCCAGTGGCCATAGACTTCAGCAGAGAAGTCAGCAGAGATGATCGGCAGAGATGGTTGAAATAACTGTAATAACCAACTTTTCAATTCACGCTAACCTAAATTTTTTATTCATCTGCTCACTTCGCTATCCGAAAGTGGTTTCGAGTGCAGTCATCATGGAATTGCGGAAAGGGCTGTATTACTCCAGATTAATTTATTCTTTACTTATTTTTTCAGTAAGCGGCCAACGCGTTGGTTTTCTCACAGTGGGCTTTTTCACTTAAATATTAGTGTTGCGTGAAAGCCCGCTTACAAATTCGTAAACAGACGTATTATTTATAAAAGCTATATTAGCAAACATGGCTTGTTTCTTTTTTTTCGCCCAAGTTCTGTGACGAACGATCAATCTTGTCAACTATCATACAATCTGGGATCCACTGAAAAAAAATTGCCTAGCAGCTATCAAAGGCTTCACGAGTGAAGAAGATGCTCACCGTGTCCGTAGAGAGTGTAGCTTGTTTCCTCAGACGCTGGCGGCATCTTTGACGGATCCACTTCTGCAAACAAACACAAACAGTTTTGCCACTTACGTTTCTTTCAACAATTTTTACCCGGAAGTTCGAAGAGGCACCTATGCAAAAAAAATGAAATACAAAAAAAAGCTCCTGCAGCATGAACCGGAGAGCAAACTTTTTTGCAAGACATAGCGAGCCACCGTGCGAGAGATCTGAGTTTTCTGCCTGTTTTCAGTCGAATATATAGCGGACTACTTGGCGAGTTAACGTACCTGTTCTCACAGCGAAGCTGTTAAAGCTTGCAGCAAGACGTCCATTAATAAAAAATGAGAGAAGTTTACAGTAGCCGTGTAACGTTTAAGAATCAAGGCCGGTTGATCATAGGGGCTTAACGTCGGAACTGAATGTAGGAACAGCGCAACCTAAAAGTATTTATTTCGTAACTACGGAAGCGAAAAAACAAGGACAGAAAAGAGCGCTGACTTTCAACAAAAAAGCTTTCATGGAAGCTTTTTTTATGTCCTTGTTTCTTCGCTTCCGTAGATACGAAGTAACTACTTCTAGGTTGCGCTGTTCCTACATTCAGTTATGTCCTACCAACTTGCCCAAGTTTCCACGCTTCATTGCTTAACGTCGCTTTTTGTGGCTGATGCTGAGTCTTTCCTTGGCGTAGACTAAATAGAGTCGAACCACAGCTTGACAAGACCATGCAAAAATGTCCAAACTTCCGCGCCAGAACGCACGTGCAAAGCTGGATGTGGCACCCGGTACCATTGTGGGCATTTCGTCCCCCGTACTCGGCTCGCGCGGCGGGCAAAGTCGGCGCTACGGCTGCCCCGACTGTGTCCGTCGGTGAGCGCGGCTGATACGCAACGGCACGTGATAAGCGACGGCTCGGAGGGTTTTTCGTGGACACCTGACGTTTCACCTCGAGCTTTAAGAGCTTTGCATCTAAAGACCCTCCAACAGAATACCAATCAAGAAGGGTGTAAGGCAGGGGGACACAATCTCCCCAATGCTATTCACTGCGTGCTTATAGGAGGTTCTCAGAAGCCTAGAATGGGAACAGTTAGGGATAATAGTTAATGGAGAATATTTTAGTAACCTGCGCTTCGCCGATGACATTGCATTGCTGAGTAACTCATGGGACGAATTGCAACTCATGATTACGGAGTTAGACAAGGAGAGCAGAAAGGCGGGTCTTAAAATTAATATGCAGAAAACGAAAGTAATGTACAACAACCTGGGAAAGGAGCAGTGCTTCGAGATAGGCAATAGTGCGCTTGAAGTTGTAAAATACTATGTCTACTTAGGGCAGGTAATAACCGCGGAGCCGAACCACGAGATTGAAGTAACTAGAAGAATAAGAATGGGGTGGAGCACATTCGGCAAGCACTCTCAAATTATGACAGGTAGATTGCCACTATCCCTCAAGAGGAAGGTATATAACAGCTGTATCTTGCCGGTACTTAGCTACGGAGCAGAAACATGGAGACTTACAAAGAGGGTTCAGCTTAAATTGAGGACGACGCAGCGAGCAATGGAAAGAAAAATGGTAGGTGTAACCTTAAGAGACAAGAAGAGAGCAGAGTGGATTAGGGGACAAACGGGGAGTTAAGGATATCATAGCTGCAATAAAGAAGAGGAAATGGACATGGGCCGGGCATGTAGCACGTAGACAGGATAACCGCTGGTCATTAAGGGTAACTAACTGGATTCCCAGACAAGGGAAGCGGGTTAGGGGGAGACAGAAGGTTAGGTGGGCAGATGAGATTAAGAAGTTTGCGGGTATAAACTGGCAGCAGCAAGCACAGGACCGGGTTAACTGGCGGAACATGGGAGAGGCCTTTGTCCTGCAGTGGACGTAGTCAGGCTGATGATGATGATGATGATGATGATGATGATGACCCTCCTGCACCATTGCCATAGCTACCGCCAAAGCTGAGAGCCACCTCTGTGGAATATAGTCAAGCTGCCACCGAGCAATTACCATAGCAACTGCCACTGTTCCTTACACCATGGCTAAGGAACAGGAATTTCCACAAATTCAAAGTGGTAAGCGTTCTGCGTATTTCAGATCCGCCCGTCACCGTGTCTAGGTTGCCACTTCGTCGTCCAAGTACGCTGGATCCAATCACAGTCGGTGTTGGGATTCCCGTGCTGCAGAATGACAAGCTGAACATACACAGACTTGTAACGGCTTTAGCATCAAGCATGTCATTACCGCCACACATTGACCGCATTCTTCCGAAGATTGCTTCGATGGGGTCACTATTCAATTTCTTTGTCAGGACATAACTGACGCCTTGCTCCAGGAGGAATTCTGTTGTTTCCACCGACGACCTTGTTGTAAAAAGCAGGCTTCGTACGTAATGCAAGGTTGCAGTATTTTGTTTAAATAGTATTCATGTTATTATTCGTGTTATTTGTGTCCCTAGGCAACATTTTATTTGAAGCATTTCCGGCGGTTAGTAGCCGCTGAGCGTGACAGGCACAGTAATGAGTGCTTAGGTGCGGAGGAAGTGTGGTTATCAAAAAGTATGTCTCCACGTGTTTTATGGTTAGTAATCATGCATGCAAATGCTGGTACGATCTTGTAGCGCAGTCTATTATACTGCGAGCTCGCCCATGAGGCACTGCAACGTGCTCTAAATTAAAAAAAAAACGACACATGTTTACTAGGTCGAGCGAGGTTGGGTAATAGCAGAGCTGGCGGGCACCTTCGCGGTAATGGCTTCACTAGGCTTAAACCCTGTCACCTCTTCCTTTAGACCGCTTCCTGTAGTATACTGTTCGTGGCTATGCGTGCTTCATTTTCATGAGCGAAGCTCACAAAGTAATGCGCTCTATACAGGTCATAACAAAGCTGGCAATGCTTAAAGTTAGGTTAAATTGAACAAACAATCTTAAAAATAATACAAATAAAAGAAACAACCAAAAAGTATTGTAAATATTCAGCTAAGCATCATTAAAAGCACTTCTGACTACTGCGGTGGTCGTTTCAAGAGAGGAATGAATGTGTGTGGTTGAAGGAAAGCGCCGCCGCCTCGCCGAGCAAACAAATGCCCCTCCTCCCATACGCTTCACCGGCGCTGTTTCGCTACATCTTGTGGGGTAAAGAGCCTGACAGAGCTAGTGGTAGGCGACACATATATCGATTGTTGTGAACAAGCAGGAAGTTCATAGCTGCAGTAAAATTTAGCGCGCATGTCGCACACCGAGTTTCCAGATCTTCATTACACAGTTTTTGCACGTACCGGGGAAACCTTATACATGTTTATCCCAAGCGTTTACGTAATCGTCGGTTCGGTGAAAGAAGCAGTGCAAGCTCTGCGAACGGGAAATAACTGGGCCTCTGTGCAATACACCTCCTCAGGTTTCACTGTAGTGGAGCTTCCATACGTGTTTTTTCTTTATTTGCAGCTTGCCGCGGTGAATTATGCGCAGCCTCGTGCGCAAGAGCGTACCACAAAACCCCATCTCTTTGTGCACTGCTCACCAACCCTTTTGCGTGACTTTCAGTATCTCACACGCTACGCCTTAAACGCAGTCATGTATACTTATGGTAAAACTCACGGAATACGGTGAGAACGCCAGCGGCGTGTCCTCGGGCATTGCGGCTGTCGCACTTGTACATGCCGAAGTCCTGCGGTAGCACGGGGTCGATGCGCAGCTGCATGCGGCTAGCATAAGGGCCAGCCTCTTCCTCACGCAGGGTGTGCCGTGCCCCAGGCTGCACGGCTGTGCCTTGGTCCCCGAACAGCCATGCGTTCAAAGCTCGCGGGAACGCCTCGACCAAGCACTCCAGCACCGCGCTCGAGCCATTGGTTGCCCCCACAGCCCAGTTGTGGATCTTGATAAGTGGTGGAACTGCGACAGTGAAATGGGTTTAGCAGGGCGGGGGTGTCTCGTCGGTGCAGTATATGCAAACAGATCCATCATGGCGGCGATTAGTGCTAACACTCCCAGCTGTTCGGATATGTTCAACAACGTGGACGGGGTAATCATCGCCGGCAGAGCTGAATTCGTAGAGCATCAGACGAGTAATTCTAAGGGTGTAGGTTTGGTCCCTGCCAGCGGCAAGTTATCTTTCCGTCCACTTTTCCACAATTATGTCTCAATGAATATAAATAACCTCCTGTAAACCGTCCTCGGTGTTATGGTGGCTTCGTTCCAATGAATACAAGTCGAACAATGAAAAAATTGAACCCATGCGATTTCTATTCTTTCTTTGAGCCTACAGAATACTCCACTAGATGTCAAGCATATAATGTGTCATCATAAAAATGCGGAATCATAGAAAACAATTAGTTACGTCGAAGACACATCGCGATGAAACCCGTGGTTATATTTCAAACAACACTTGCATCTAGCTAAGCACTGAATGTAAAGAGAGATAGAGGAGGCTCACATGTGACCTCCAGGATGACTTTTTTCATGGCGGGCGGGGGAACGCCGTTGGAGGCGATGCACACGTACGAGCCCATGTGGTCTCGCGTCGCACGGCTCACGTTGAAGGTGTCGCCCTCCAGCGACGTGACTGCGAAGACAGCGATGCAGGCTACGTCACCATCAATTTTAGCTTCCTTTTAAGCCTTATAACAAGAAGTAGCCTCTCGGCAATAAACAAATTATAGAGAAAACTTAACGCCTTGCTTTCGTTGTTTCATCAAACGGCTCTACGTAAACGTGCAATCGAAAGTGTATATTTAGTAGGTTGTGAATCATTTTTCAAACTTAATAAGCATTTAACCTATTCCTAGGCGAATACTGATAGACATATATGTGGGGTTTATTGTCCCAAAACCACCACATAATTATGAGATACACCATAGTGGAGGGCTCAGGACTGATTGATTGATATGTGGGGTTGAACGTCCCAAAACCACCATATGATTATGAGAGACGTCGTAGTGGAGGGCTCCAGAAACTTCGACCACCTGGGGTTCTTTAACGTGCACCGAAATCTGATCACACGGACCTACAGCATTTTCGCCTCCATCGAAAATGCAGCAGTTCGATCCCGCGACCTGCGGGTAAGCAGCCGAGTACCTTAGCCACTAGGCCACCGCAGCGGGGCTCCTAGGCAAATATGTAAATTAATTTTATTCATGAGGATAGGTTATGTCATCGGCCACACTTCAGATTATTTTTGTAAGAGAACAACTGTCGAATTCAATAAAAATGGATTCCGCAAAAAGAGAAAAAAGTTGTAACAACGAGAAATCCCACCATCGCAATAGTCGTGGCAGTCCAAAAGAAGTGATCAATCTGAAGAAAGTCGAGAAGACACATTTTGTATGCAAAAAAAAAAAAACCCTTAGTACAGAGTTTTAACGGACAGGCTACAAAGCGATCTTAGCGATCGTAAATTTATATGGGCTTGTGCACACCATTCGCGTCTGGAATGATATCCCACAAGCATATTCCGCTGCCTAGCTCATAATGGTAAATGAGGAGGCAGAAAGAAAGGAAGCCAGGTGACCAACTAGACGCGCGTCCGGTTTGCTATTCTACGCCAATAGAAGGGTATTAAGGGATGAAAATAAAAGAAGTGGTGAGCTAAAATCCCTCTCAGCTATGCATGAACAACAGGTGCCGGATGCTGTAAGTCCAGCACTTGCCAACGTACGCTAACGTGGTACAATACTCCCGTATAATTTCTCAATGAGGACCGACATGTGCCAGTTTTCAGAGCCCCCAGTGGTTTGCCTGAGGGCCCGCATCGAAAGTTTCTGTAATCATCTTTTCACACACCGAATTCAGACAAGTTAGTTGCGAAACCAATCCCCATCCACACAGATAGTTGCAAAACCAACACAGAGACTCCTATTGAAATGTCGAGATACGAAACACTTTTTCTATCGTGGGAGGGACACAGAGGTGTAATTTAAAACGAATATTTTGTTTTACTTCCTAAATTACTGAATGCCTGTACAAACTAAGCATTCCAACTTATCACGTCAATGAAAACAACCACAACAGTTGCGTCCGGGATAGCCTGCAGGGTTTATCGATCATACTGTTAATAATATACGCTATCCAGGTTTGATCCGATGTGTAACGATTTCTTCACACAAGTCACACAACTGAGCTTAACGACTGTTTTTATGTTTGGTGATATGTGAAAATCGATGTTGAAACAACTATAGAAGTAAACATCCGCAGAATTTTGGAGGTGTGCATGTCACACCATCTCTTGACCGCGGCAATCACTAACGGGAACGCAAAACACCAAAAGGTTGTATGCCACGATCGAAATAAGGCGTTGAAAACAACTCTCAGTTTGAGGTAGCAAAAAGGCACTAGAAGGTTTTAGGCGCAATTGCAATCACCTGCCACAAAGCGCCTGCTTTGCCAGGCGTTTTGCCTCACGGCCTATGAGCGCTGCCCAAATTTAGACCTATTTTGTTGACCTTTAACTTTGATTGCAACACTCAGTGAAGAGGTTCCAAACGATTCGAGGTATTCGATTGAGTGAGAATCACATTCAGTTTATATGCTACTCAATATTGTAGCTAAAGCCATGTAACTTGCTCGGCCGTTCTTGTCCATCTCATTCTTCTTCCCAAAGCCCTCGTTTGCTCATACATTGTGTTTAGGTGTGTCAAAATAGCAGGCAGTTTTCCATAAGGTTTAGGGGCGAAGTTTTTTAATGTCGAGCCATGTCCCTCCTTCCATTGTCGCTGTAGTTTCATCGGAGTCCACTGGGGTACTGCAATCTACACGAAGCCGATACGTGAAGCCGATGATTCTCAGGGTAGTTCTCTGCTGTTTGAGGCCAGAACGGGAGTATTGCGGACCAAGACGTACCGAGACAATTAGGAAGGCACAGACACGTTTATGTAGTGTGTGTGGAGCAGAGAAGAAAACGGCTGAACATTTGATAATGTTTTGTAAAAGGCTCCACCCTGTAGTCCAAGATAATGGCACGAAATTTTTCAAAACATTGGGGGTACAGTGGAGGAAAAATAGACTTTAATCGCATAAAAATAGCCAGGAGGAGGCTAACAGATTGGTGGCTACTATCGAGGCATGAGTGAAATTCAATCCTTCAACATATAGTAATAGTATTTAACTTTATGGCTAGGTGGCGTGAGCACCACCCGATCTAAAGAACACAGCTAGATACACCCACCTATCCAACCAGCACGAGCTGGTTTGATCCGAGTCTACTGGAGGCGCAGCGTTGACGAAGGGCTCACTCTCGCCGCAGCTCGCTTTTTCTCGTTGGTCATAGATCTATAATGGCGCACCAGATATGGACAGCGATATGGACAGCGATATGAACAGCCTATACTACACTACAAGTGCAGTTCAGTGCTGCTGAAGCTGCCGCAGTCCGGTGATGCAAGCAAGGGGACCCGGAGGCGGTGAGAGCACGGGAAGTGGCCAGAACTGTTTGCTACCTGAGGTCGGTGGCGCCGACGCTCGGTTGAAGCGCGTTCTTGACTAAAATTTCAGCCGCAGCTGCAAGCTATGCGATCACCTTTGGTGTGACAATTTTATGAAAATCATCAACATTTAAAACGGACCATCTCGGACTAACACCATTGCTTTGCTGCAGCGACAATTTGCCGGCGATAACGATCACAGGGAGTAGTTGGTTTGCTTTTCGTGTAAAACAAAGTACGCACCTCAATAACATGTTCGAAAAATCAAACAGCATTGTATGTACTGTGCACACGCGTTGTCACTCATTTCCATGTTCCAGTGGGCGATGCACGGGGGCGGTTACCCGAATAATCCACCTCTGTTTCGCCCCTTCTCACCATTCACTTGGTTGATATGCGGTAAATATTAGAATACGGTGATCGGGAGAGCGAAACGAAGTGGGCGAACGAGTTACTGGTGCGGGCAGTGCGCGCGCAATTTTAGCTTTTGTAGGGAGATATGGTCGCCGCTTCCTGAACTACATCAATGTCCCCAGTTCATGGCCATGAGAAACGTTTCGTTGGTCATTGATTGATTGATTGATTGCTGGGGTTTAACGTCCCAAAACCACCATATGATTATGAGAGACGCCGTAGTGGAGGGATCCGGAAATTTAGACCACCTGGGGTTCTTTAACGTGCACCCAAATCTGAGTACACAGGCCTACAACATTTCCGCCTCCATCGGAAATGCAGCCGCCACAGCCGGGATTTGATCCCGCAACCTGCGGATCAGCAGCCGAGTACCTTAGCCACTAGACCACCGTGGCGGGGCAAAAGTTACCAGCCGTGAGCAGGAATCGAACCTACGACCTTCGAATAACGCGTTCGATGCTCTAACCACTGAGCTATCACAGCGGCCTTTTTGGAGCTGTGAGCAGGAATCGAACCTACGACCTTCGAATAACGCGTTCGATGCTCTAACCACTGAGCTACCACAGAGTTTCGTTGGTTAGCACGAAGAACAGCCGATCAGAGCAGGTGAGATAATACATAATAATCGCGACGAATGCATTACTTATTAATCGCGATGGAACAAGTACGGGTCGAAACATCCCGTCCTGTTACACCATGAAATATAAAGCTCTTACCGAACTGCTTTTTGTTAGCTTGAATCCGCATTCCTGGATGTGCGCATCAAATTTTACCGGCCATGTGTCATTGGGGTTCTGCGTTATCGTGACCTGTACTATTCTCATCAGCTCACAATATCTACTTAAAATTACTTCCAAATAAATAGAGCACGGTCCTAGATCTCCATGTGCTCGTTACTCTCTCAAAGCTACTGTTTTTTTCACATATATTTGCTTTTTTTTTCACTGAATTCTGCCGAAACAACAAGTGAATTCCCGAGGTGGATCTCATTTTCTCAATTTTCCCGTTTCACACTGCTGCCTCCCACACCAAGACGCACTCTTCGAAACCGACAACGCTGCCCACAAAAGGTGCAGCATGTGTCACTCGCACATTGTTTCGGTGGCTGACCGGGCAAACATTCTATAGCTGACAATCGTGAAACAAAAAAAAGGGAGAGAAAAAAATAATGTCTCAATTTGATAAATGATAGGCCCGCGCTGACACGCCTATCATTTATCATGATCAATTGTGGCGCCTGAAATATTGAGCATTATGCAAAACGTGAGATACGTTTTTTTTGTCTATCATACAAGCTTTCACAAATGCTGCAGCCGATCTTCATGTTTGATGCCTCTGAGGCCTGCCCTTCCATATCTCTAACCTCCTGTAGGCGAGGAATCGTTTACAACAAAATACATTTAAATTCCATTCACGGAATTTGCCGAATACTGATCTATAATGCGCACCACACACACAGTGATGCAAGACAGGTTTGCGTTTATCGATGCCAGTAATGACGCCGTGCTGCAACTTTGTTTCAGTATCAACAAGCATTTTAAAAAAGCGAGTTCAGAATGCTTAGTTTGCTCTTAAATGAGCATTTTTAAGCTATAGTAAATTTATGTAATGGACCCTTTATTTGACAGTTCTGCGTTTATTTCTTTCTCTCTTTCTTTCTTTATCTCCCCCTTCTATCTATCTATCTATCTATCTATCTATCTATCTATCTATCTATCTATCTATCTATCTATCTATCTATCTATCTATCTATCTATCTATCTATCTATCTATCTATCTATCTATCTATCTATCTATCTATCTATCTATCTATCTATCTATCTATCTATCTATCTATCTATCTATCTTTTTTCGTTCTTTCCTTTTCACTTTCTTTCTTTTTTTCTTTCGTGCCCTACGCTCAGCACATGTCGCGCACGATACTCGGTCTTCTACGCTGTTCCCTATGGCTGTTCCAGAGCCCAGCCCACAAATCAGCTTTGAGGCAGCTGCTGTAGCATCTGAAGTGGACGACACTACTGTCTTGAATGATGCAGGGCTCCTCGCCCAGGAACAAGAGCAGGACCCCATACTGTCAAAACTACGAACTGTGATGAAGGGAGGAAAGCTTCCGCCCACTGACAGTGATCAACCTTTGATAAAAGACCTGGCGGAGACGACCGAGATGGAAGAGAGTGGGTTGCTTGTACAGCACCGAGGGAACAGGAAAGTACCTTGGCTACCAAACCATCTCTGCAACTTGGTCCTGCGACTGTCCCATGACCACCCGATCAGCGGCCACTCCGGCTTTTTTAAGACCCTCAAACGTGTTTCTCAGAATTTCGTGTGGCTGGGTATGCGCTGGGACATATCCAAGTATGTGCGATGCTGCCAGGTTTGTCAGTGCACCAAAGCCCACCGGCAGAAGCCAGAAGGGCTGATTAGCAGTCAATGGGCCACTGCCCCTATGGAACAGCTCAGCGTGGACATAATTGGGCCCTTGCCTATGACACCTCGACGCCACAAGTACCTTCTCGTGGTGATTGACAAGTTCACCAAGTTCATTGAACTTTTTCCATTGCGGGCAGCAAACAGCAAAAGTGTGGTGGCCTGCATGATCCAGGTTTTTTGCAGACATGGCACACCTGTCTCCATTTCAAGTGATAATGGAAAGCCGTTTGTAAGCAGGTTGTGGAAGGGCCTCCTTGAGCATTGGGGCATACAAGACCGACACACTGTTCCGTACCGCCCTGCCGGGCAAATGGTGGAGCGCCACAACGGCATTATCAAGCAGTGCCTTAGGGCTTATTGTTCCAACCACAAAGACTGGGACCAGCACATCCCTGAAATCGCCCTGGCCATGCGCACGGCTGAAAGCGTTGTCACGGGCTACACGCCTGCCTTCCTCTGTTATGGCCGGGAGCTGAGAACCCCATGGACACAGGCTGAGGCCAAAGACGACACGGAGCCTCCTGCGACAGCATACCGTGCATTTGCTACTGAGGTCTCCAAGTGTCTGCAGGAGGTGCTTGACTTCTCCAGGACACACCAAAACCACATGTGGCGCGCTCAGAAGACTCGCTACGACCAGCACAGGCGGCCACTGACAATACAGGAGGGTGATCTTGTTCTGCTCGAAAGCCACTCCCTCAGCGATGCCACCAAGGGCTTCTCCTCGAAGCTTGCACCCCGGCGTTCCGGTCCCTTTCGGGCAGTGAGACGTGTCGGACAGAATGACTTTGTTCTAGTGGACCCCAAAACGGGTCGTCGCCACGGTGTGAGACACGCAGATCAGCTGACACTGTACCATGACGCTGCAGGCGATGTGTAGTGGTGGCTTCACATTTTGAGGGGGGGGAGACCTGTGAGGGTGGCCGAGAGAGGGCGTTACGTGACGGCGTCATCATCATCATTGGGACTGGAGTGGTGGGGTTTGCGGACCTGTGAGGGTGGCCGAGAGAGGGCGTTACGTGACGGCGTCATCATCATCATTGGGACTGGAGTGGTGGGGTTTGCGTGTGTGGGGAAGGGGGGGTTCGGGCTGGTTGGAAGGAGTGGCAAGACGTAGCGGTGTGTGGTGTGTGATTTAGGGTTAGCGCGTGACAAGTGGGGGCTCGTCCGGGATGGCTTCAGGCCCGACAACAGCAGCGGACGACATGCCTAGGCTCCAAGGTCTCGTTGAAGAGCTGTTGCTGGGCACCGACGGCTCCGCCATGGAGCGCGAACGAATCGCGGCGGTCGTGCGCGATCGAGTGATGGCGACGCCGCTGCCCACGGCTCCGCACGTGGGAGCATGGACTGGGGCCGCTAACACTGGCGCGGTCCCTCGGGCCACCGACGACTCTGCGCCTCGGCTCGCCGCTGCGCACCTCCCCCGCTACTCCGGTGCTAGAGACTTGCAGTCGCCGGAGGAGTTTCTTGAACGTTTGGAGAACTTCTGCCTCGTGACGGGGGTCGCCGCCGATAAGCGACTGACACACGTGGTACCGGCTGCCCTCGAGGGTGGCGCGAAGTTGTGGTGGCGGTTTGTGCGCGGGTTCGACTCGTGGGAGCAATTCACCGCCGCCTTCCGCTCCGAGTTCTCGTCGATTGACGCGAAGCGTCGCCTGAAGGCGGAGCTCGAACAGCGCACGCAGCACCCAGAAGAAAATTTGAAAGAGTTTATATATGCCATCGCTACTTTTTACGACCGCATCGGGGAAGAGGTCTCCGAAGCCGAGAAGGTGCAACGCGTACTGAGGCAGATGCACCCTCAGTTGCAAGATTTGGCGGAGGGGCATGCCTACAACGACCTCGCCGAGTTGGTGAAAGCAGCCGCCGGCCTAATGGAGCGGGCTTGGTGTCGCCTCCAGTACAGACCACCGCCACTTCCGAGCAACCAAGTAGCCAGAGATCTGGCGTTCCGCCCTAGCCAGGCCCCCGACCATCGCTCACTACCGCAGCCGAACACTATGGCGATGGCGTCGTTCGCTTCGTTTGCTGCTGCCCCACCGGCACCGCCGACTTATCACTGGCCACTGCATCCAGCTGCGCTAGACCCGTCGTACTGCCGGGACCGACAGTATTCGTGCGACACAGCGCCTCCGTTCTCACCCTACGGGCCGGGACCGATGTCGCGGCAGGAGCCCGCGAGTGGAGCAGTGCGTGTGCAGTGCCATCGCTGTGGTGGATTCGGCCACATATCTCGTAACTGTGCCACGGGTCGACGAATGGGGCCACCCGTTTGCTTCCGGTGCCAGCGATCGGGTCACCTGCAAGCACAGTGTCCGGGAAACCAGTGGCGGTAGGTGCTGCCCCGGCGGGCACCTACGGCAGTGCGCACCAAGTAGCGACCACAGCCGGTGGCAAAGAGCCCCTTATGGACGTCCGTATCGGGTCGTCGACGTTCAAGGCCCTGCTAGATACAGGCTCAAGTGTAAGCTTCTTCGGACCGCACGCCGCGGCGGCGGCCCAAGCTTCTGGAGCCAAACCCAAGGCAGACGTACGCGTGCTGCGTTTGGCATCAGGCTGGTCGCAGTCAACCATGTCTCTGAAGTGCCAGATCGAGTGGGCTGCCGGTTGCCGCAGACAGCAGTTTTTGTGCGTTCCTGACCTGTGCCGTGACGTTGTCCTTGGTAGGGATTTCCTGACGGTGAGTGGCATCTCTCTGCACGTGTCACTTGCTGGGTGGACTGTCGGCACAGAACCACAAAGAATTGTGCCGTTTGTCAGGGCCGTTAAGGAACAGCCAGAGGCAGTGGATGATTTTGGAGACAGTCTGCGCTGCATTTTTGCTGAGAGCGATTCCACTGTGTGTGCCAGTGTGCCGGAGGCGACTGCAGCCTGCAATGTGATCATTTCCGGCCACTCGTCGGACCTAGACCCACGCATGAAACACATTTTAGAAGAGTTCAGCGAAATCTTCACCACAACTCCGGGCTGCACAACCCTGGCAGAGCATCGCATAGACACGGGAGACAACCCACCTGTTCGATGCAAACTGCGACCAGTGAATTCCAAGAAGCAGGCCATCATGGACAACTGCATTCAAGACCTGCTGGCACAGAACCTCATCCGCCCTAGCCAAAGTCAGCATGCCAGTGCTCCAGTCCTGGTTGAGAAGAAGTCTGGTGGCTACCGCATGGCTGTGGATTACCGCCAGCTAAATGCACGCACTAAGGTGCCAGTCTACCCCATGCCGAGGACTGATTGGTTGCTGGCACAGCTGGGACGAGCCAGGTGGTTCTCAAGTTTTGATCTTTCACAGGGTTTTTTTTCAAATCCCTGTTCAAGAGCAAGATATTCCAAAGACAGCGTTCATTTGCCATCGGGGAACCTTCGAGTTTATGAGAATGCCCTTTGGAGTTGCCGGAGGTCCTGCCACGTTTCAGACCCTGATGGACCGACTACTGGAGGGAATTAATCACCAGTTTGCCATGGCGTTTCTCGATGATGTCCTGGTGTATTCGGAGACCCTAGAGGATCATCTTGAGCATGTTCGAGAGGTGTTGAAGCGGATAAGTTCGGCACAGTTGACCATTAACCCAGAGAAGGTGCACGTGTGCTGTCAATACCTTAAGTTCCTTGGCCATGAAATATCGCCCGGGCAGTGTAGGCCGGACAGGGAAAAAGTGCGAGCGGTGCTGGACTATCCTCAACCAACAACACTCAAACAGCTGCAGGCCTTCCTGGGACTAGCAGGCTATTACAGAGGGTTCATACCTCAGTTTTCTATCACTGCACGTCCACTCACAGAACTCCTTAAGAAAAAGCAACGTTGGCGGTGGGAGCTGCAGCAAGAGGAAGCCTTCAGAGCACTTAAGCAGTCCCTGGCCGACGATGTTGTTGTGAACTTGCCGGACCTCAACAGACCATTCGTGGTGGAAACAGACGCCAGTGGAGTCGGCATTGCAGCGGTGCTTCTGCAGGCAGCCGAGAGTGATGCTCAACTGCGTCCAATAAGCTTCATTGGCAGGGTCCTCACTGAGGCAGAGCAGCGCTGTACGGTGCAAGAATGGGAGTGTCTGGCTGTGGTGTGGGCAGTGGACAAGTTCCGACCATACCTTGAGTTCACCGAGTTTGAGGTACACTGTGATCACTCCTCACTATCGTGGATGTTCACCACAGACCAGGCCTCACCACGTGTGAAGCGTTGGGTTTTGCGGCTGCAAGGTTTCAACTGCAGAATCAAGCACAGGCGGGGTCTTGCAAATGTGCCAGCCGACGCCTTGAGCAGAGCTCCCCTTCAGCACCAGGAAGTTCCAAGCCCGAGTCTACACGAGACGCTGTTCCCTATGGCTGTTCCAGAGCCCAGCCCACAAATCAGCTTTGAGGCAGCTGCTGTAGCATCTGAAGTGGACGACACTACTGTCTTGAATGATGCAGGGCTCCTCGCCCAGGAACAAGAGCAGGACCCCCATACTGTCAAAACTACGAACTGTGATGAAGGGAGGAAAGCTTCCGCCCACTGACAGTGATCAACATTTGATAAAAGACCTGGCGGAGACGACCGAGATGGAAGAGAGTGGGTTGCTTGTACAGCACCGAGGGAACAGGAAAGTACCTTGGCTACCAAACCATCTCTGCAACTTGGTCCTGCGACTGTCCCATGACCACCCGATCAGCGGCCACTCCGGCTTTTTTAAGACCCTCAAACGTGTTTCTCAGAATTTCGTGTGGCTGGGTATGCGCTGGGACATATCCAAGTATGTGCGATGCTGCCAGGTTTGTCAGTGCACCAAAGCCCACCGGCAGAAGCCAGAAGGGCTGATGAGCAGTCAATGGGCCACTGCCCCTATGGAACAGCTCAGCGTGGACATAATTGGGCCCTTGCCTATGACACCTCGACGCCACAAGTACCTTCTCGTGGTGATTGACAAGTTCACCAAGTTCATTGAACTTTTTCCATTGCGGGCAGCAAACAGCAAAAGTGTGGTGGCCTGCATGATCCAGGTTTTTTGCAGACATGGCACACCTGTCTCCATTTCAAGTGATAATGGAAAGCCGTTTGTAAGCAGGTTGTGGAAGGGCCTCCTTGAGCATTGGGGCATACAAGACCGACACACTGTTCCGTACCGCCCTGCCGGGCAAATGGTGGAGCGCCACAACGGCATTATCAAGCAGTGCCTTAGGGCTTATTGTTCCAACCACAAAGACTGGGACCAGCACATCCCTGAAATCGCCCTGGCCATGCGCACGGCTGAAAGCGTTGTCACGGGCTACACGCCTGCCTTCCTCTGTTATGGCCGGGAGCTGAGAACCCCATGGACACAGGCTGAGGCCAAAGACGACACGGAGCCTCCTGCGACAGCATACCGTGCATTTGCTACTGAGGTCTCCAAGTGTCTGCAGGAGGTGCTTGACTTCTCCAGGACACACCAAAACCACATGTGGCGCGCTCAGAAGACTCGCTACGACCAGCACAGGCGGCCACTGACAATACAGGAGGGTGATCTTGTTCTGCTCGAAAGCCACTCCCTCAGCGATGCCACCAAGGGCTTCTCCTCGAAGCTTGCACCCCGGCGTTCCGGTCCCTTTCGGGCAGTGAGACGTGTCGGACAGAATGACTTTGTTCTAGTGGACCCCAAAACGGGTCGTCGCCACGGTGTGAGGCACGCAGATCAGCTGACACTGTACCATGACGCTGCAGGCGATGTGTAGTGGTGGCTTCACATTTTGAGGGGGGGGGGGAGACCTGTGAGGGTGGCCGAGAGAGGGCGTTACGTGACGGCGTCATCATCATCATTGGGACTGGAGTGGTGGGGTTTGCGGACCTGTGAGGGTGGCCGAGAGAGGGCGTTACGTGACGGCGTCATCATCATCATTGGGACTGGAGTGGTGGGGTTTGCGTGTGTGGGGAAGGGGGGGTTCGGGCTGGTTGGAAGGAGTGGCAAGACGTAGCGGTGTGTGGTGTGTGATTTAGGGTTAGCGCGTGACACGGCAACTAGGTTCCTTCACCACTCAACAAGCGCCGTAGTCATTTAAATTTAAATTGAAGTGCCCCCTCTCTCTCCTCGACTCGTTGTGCTCTTGTCCATTTCTATACGCCAAGAACAGGCCCCTTTCAGGTAGGGCACAAACGAGCCCACTTCGTAGCAGCGGAAGCGCGAGACAGTTTAAGGAGAAGAAAACACCGAGCGCTTGAGAAAGGAAAGGAACATGCAAGAGCCACAAAATCAAGCATAGATTCATTAGGCCAAGTTTACCCCTTTTCACTCTTTTATTTGAATGGTCGAGCTTCTATAAAACAACTGTTTGTGCTTCGGGCGGCAGCGACGCCGTGTACAATGAGACAGAGCAACAATAAAACAACCAAGAGCATGGCTGGTGGGACTCAGAACTTTGGCTTCTTTTGTACAGAAGAAAACGAGTTAAGACTGGCACCACCAGTGAGCCGTTGTCCAAACATGCTGCAACATTGAGGCGTGATGTTTTCGACAGCTTGCTGATAGCTTTGCATAAAGTTTGCCGCCAGTAAATCAAGCCTTCGTATATTTCGGAATATACATTTGTTAGGGCAGAAAAAGTGGGCGGATAAGCTGTGGTACTCAAATTTATAGAAGTTGTACAATCAAACTACGCGTCTTATCCAGCCTTTGGCGAGAGAAAAGCGATGCGCGGGATCGCTGCAGGCCAAGAAAAGAAACAAGAAAGTGTGTGAGCGTGCCCTTTCAAGCGCAGCACTGTGTAGAGGACTCAAGCGTACTGCCGCCTATCAAAACACAAATCTCTTTACACTGAATTGCCTAAATGTACAAAAACTTTCCGTGACTTTTTTTGCAAAATTGACTTTGCACATTTTTTTTTCTGTGCCTATAGAAAGGTAGCTCTTGCACCACAACATGGGAGTTTACGATCTTGTTAGCCTGAAATCGCCTGCTGACCCGCAGGTCACAGGGTCCAATCCCGGCTGCGGTGGCTGCTTTCCCGACGAAGGCGGAAATGTTGTAGGCCCGTGTGCTCAGATCTGGGTGCCCATTAAAGAACCACAGGTGGTCGAAGTTTCCGGAGCCCTCCACTACGGCGTCTCTCATAATGATATGGTGGTTTTGGGACGTTGAACCTCCCATATCTATCTATCTAAAATCGTGCGTCCTTTTGTTGTGTCTTAAACCACGTGTTAGGATAATAGTTATTGTATCAATGCGTATTCTTCACGCATTCCGCCAAATAGCGCCTTTTTACACATCCTTGCATTCCTGCTGTCTTTTTTGTCAAGATTGAATGACGAACGGAAGAAATTAGCAAGACAACATTGTCATTAAATAAATTGCTATGTTTAAACGAGAAGTATGGCAGACACAGATGATAGCCATTAGCGAGCGTTCTCATGTGTTTCTACAAGTAGACCTTGAAATACTGTTGTTGTTCACTTCTTTTGCCAAATATAAGGTTGTATTGGTACCGGAACTCAGGAACAGACGAAGAGGCATGTTTCGAAAAAATTTTCCTTTTGGTTGGCACGGCATCCTGTCCTAGTTTGTACGACTGCAACATCGGCAAAACAGTGTGAGAAAGTAGGAAAAAAAAAACGCCAGGCCTGTCACAGCGAACCAGCCAAGTGACAGCAAAAGCTGGAAGAGTGGTCGTTCAGAGCCTTTCTTAACCACTATTTGAGAAACTGCTACAAACACCTTTGCAAAATATCTAATGCGCCATAAATTATCATAATGATTGCGTAGAAGGCCGGCATTCGCTATGCCATCCTTTGTCATTCTTCAGAGAAGCGTGGTACCCACTACACACTTCATACTATGTTATAAAATTACTCAATTTTTCACCAATCACCCCTCCCCCCTTCAGTGGTTGTGCAACACAGTTAATAGGAGGTGAACGAAAACAAGCTTTAGCAACGGGTTGGAGTATTCGGCAACCCATGCGTTACGCAATTCATATTGGGTGACGCCTGGTTGCTTCTTTGCTGTTATAAAACGCTTTATTATACTCATACTGACGCGATTCCTTTCCCGACATCAAGCCTGTCTAAGATCAGTTTGCAACAAAGTTTGAAGCATCGGCGTGGCGCTGCGGTTGAATACTCTGCGTGTCCGCGGAGATTCTGGGTTCGAATCTCTGGATGTCGTGTTTTCTATTTTAGTTTTTGTTATTTCGCTCAAAAGTGGGTACGGACATCAGCAGTGGCGGCAGCGGAAAACTAAGGCGCACGCGAAGCTTATTGTGATCTCAGAACATTTTTCTCTGTAGAAAAATGATCGAGCCTGGAACCGTCCGCTCGCAAAGCTCATAGACATAGCAGAACAAAACAAGACACAAATAAGACAAAAGACAGAGTGCCGACTTACAATAACAGTTTATTTGTTGGTCTGCTTGGATTTATAAGAAAGAACTGCGAAATTATATAAGACAAGGCATGGCGAAAAAAGAGAAGGGGAGAACAATTAAAATAAAATGTCTTTCCTCAAACACGTGTGCCATTGCGTAATCTTTTCAATGACATACCAATCACGTCTGATGTAATGATAGTCTGCTAAGTTTGTGCAAGTTATGGCTATGAACCAGGCCCATCGGCAGGGAGCCGGAGGCACAAAGAGTTTCTCGCCACCCAAGTTTTGATGGCGCGGAGGAGGAGGGTTGCATTACCGACAATAATCAAAGTACCTGTTTTTTTTTAATAGTCAAGTGCCTCAGCAACTGCTCCTTCACCCTTCTCTCAAAAAGATTGCTGGCTACGGGCCTAGTATAAACTTCGTAAAACACTACATAAATACAGAAGATGCATTTCCAATCACATCTTCTATGCTGTTTTTTTTCTCGCCTATGTTAGTGACTGAAAGGAGTGTACGTACGGTACCAGGCACCGAATGGTATGGCCGCCGAATCGTCCCTACGCCAAGTGACCGTGGGAGGCGGCTGACCAGTGGCTGGACAGCGGAGGCTGAGGCGCTCGCCCTCCATGAGAAGCACTTGCTGTTGCTCGGACACGTCCACGATAGACGGAGGAACTGCGAAAAAGCACGAGCAAGCCTGCCCTCTCACGTTACACTCAAACTCGTGACTGCACTGAAAACACTTAAATTAACGATTTTTTCGCGTTAGCAGGTAATCCTTCACGACACCTAAATGACCCAGCTTGCAGTGAGAAGATACCTGGTAAGCGGGAAAACACGCAAAAAGAAAATGCGAGCGGTGACGCCGCATTGAAATTGCCGCACCAATCACCTCGCCGTCATCGACCTTGACAGCATTCACCAAGACCTACGTAGCTCGTTGTCGGTAGAATTGAAATAGAAAGCTTTCTGAGAAGACAGAATACTCAGGGTAGTTTCTTTAGCGCACGGAAAAACACGGACAGATAATGACGGAACAGCGCCTGTACTCTGACGTACCTGTATGACGTCTGGACACGCCCATTGATATGTGGGGTATAATGTCCCAAAACCATCATATCTTTACGAGAGACGCCGTAGTGGAGGGCTCCGGAAATTTCTACCTACTGGGTGTTTTTAACGTGCACTCAAATCTGAGCACACATGCATACAGCATTTTCGCCTCCATCTATCACCACGCTCTAAAAACTACAGTATGAAGACTGCGAAGACCGAATTTCTGGAAATTTTACTCAATCATTGTCACCAAAATACGAAATTACATTGAAATCCACGCACGCTGTTACGCTTGGTGAATTTCAAACGACTTTGAACTATAGATTTTCTCCTCTATTAATACAGCTACTATGGTGAAATCATCGTCATTGGAATTCTCAAAGCACATTTTGTCAATCGAAACTAGTTTATTCCTTCACCTGGGTGTGCCACTAATGTGAGTCTGCCCTGCCGCAGAAATATCCCGTATACACAGATGCCTCTGCGCGAGCTTGAAGCTCAGTACACACTGATAAAAAACTTTATTTTGATAACACTATCTGTTTTCGCATGGCGCACCTGTACTCACACATACCCTTCACGACGTCGGACTACATTCTGAATTCTGGTGACCTCACGCAACAGTATTGCTTATTGGTATTGTCAGGTGGCAAGCATTTAAAATGGACGCTTGTGCGTCACCAACGGAGCCACGGAACGGAGCAGCCGTGGAAACGTCACGATATCTTGCACGAGCAGTTGAAGAGAAGCTCATGTCTTGCTGCGATACCAGAGTGCAGTAGGAACAAAAACTAGATATGAAAATAGCATGCTATTTATTAGGCTGAACTTTTGCTAACCAGTACATTTTCTAGGCTACTGAAGGTTCAGCCTTTCATTCGACACACACACAAAAAAGAAACAATCGAAAATTTTTGTATCGGGGCACCTTCGAGGTGTACATAAGTATTGTTGACCATTACCCAGTCATTGGGCTCATATGTGGCCCTTAGACACCTTTCATACAGTCCTTCTTAAAACGCGAAAGTTCAAAGGCAGCTGATGTGGTGTACCAGCGGCGTCTTCAAGCTTAAAATGGGTCGCCAAACATGCCTGCATTGAGATGGGTCTCATCATTCTTTAATAGGCTGAATTAATGGTCCGCTAAAACACGGTTATTAGCAGACTCAAGTAATATCAGTTAGAACCAACAAAGTAATTCTTGTAATGCAATTCTGTGCCGAGCAGAGGATAGCGTGACTATAATGGTGGTACTGGCCCTTTTTCCTTCTTTTTTTACACAAGGGATGTGATGGGGAGTGCATTGACTTTCTTGTCTCAAACCTGCTGTTTATCATTGCAATAACAACAGAGTTGGGAATACTGCCGTGATGCGTCGTTGCATGCATCTCTTTTCCCTCCCTTAGACTACGAAACGATCCAGACTTACTCAGTAGTTTTGAAGCATCCGTAACGTTGTGATTGCTGAGTTTCCATGTCGCTATTCCAGGTAGACCTGCGGAGTGGTAAATATGAGATTTTCTTTAGTTCTTAACCGACGAGATTGTGTTGAATACTCCAAACAGTCAAGACAGAAATAACAAAACAAAAAAGTGCAATGAATGTAACATAAAATTTTGAATTACTTTGTCTTCCTCCGGTTACGATTCATTTGAAAGCAAATCAAGTGCACTTGGTTGACATGTAGCAATAAGTATTATAAGCGATTTGAAAACTGCCTTGCTTTTAGAAGAGTAATATATTTACTTTAAGGGTTGTAGGTTCCAAAAGCGCGATACGATTTAGGAAGGGCGCCGTAGTGAAGAGCTCCAGTGAGTTCGACCATCTTGCGATGATTAACATGCAGATAAACATAAGCACGCGGGTGTCTGTTGTTTCACCTCCATCGAAATGCCGCCGCCGCAGCTGCGATTCGACCCCGCGACCTTAGGGTTCAGCAATGGAGCGCCGTAACAGCCACTAGACGACCGCGGCAGGCCTTATTCAGTACCAAAGAATCACCAAAGCAATTACGCCTAAAACATTATTTTTTCGCCGTGAAAGTGGTAATCCGAGTGATTGGGCTGTAGTGCGCAAAACAAAAGGAAGGAATGAACGCAGGCAGAAAACACACCATAATTGTTTGCTAACTTATCCTTGCGTAACGCAAAGGATGTGATTGTGACTTATGATTCATGCAGGCGGCCTACGCAACGCCAGGATTATACGAGAAGCAGTGTAATAAACGGCTCTGTGCATGGTTATCTGGTTTCTATGTTGAGCAACTAAGAACGCAAAGAAACATGGAGTTGTTATTTTTTGTTCGTTTGTCCTTCAATCTACGGCACGTGTACACAGTGGCACATTGACCAAGAATTCAAAGCCGAAAATTTAAAATGGATTTCAAAAAGTAATTTTAAAAATAAAGAAATGAAATGGCAATTATACGTAACACAATAAATTCAGACTACACGTACGGTGCTGCTGAGCTTGTATTCCAGACTGCCGTATTAACCTGATGTGAACAATTTTGAATTGATGAGTTAGATTACCGTAATTTAATAACCAATATTATTATAGACAAGATTAAAATGATACTCGTTTAGTAGTTATAATGAAATTACTCACGGCACTATAGATATCCTTGTCGCATGTATTCTAGGCCTGAGGGCCCCGCCGCGGTGGTCTAGTGGCTAAGGTGCTCGGCTGCTGACCCGCAGGTCGCGGGTTCGAATCCCGGCTGCGGCGGCTGCATTTCCGATGGAGGCGGAAATGTTGTAGGCCCGTGTGCTCAGATTTGGGCGCACGTTAAAGAACCCCAGGTGGTCTAAATTTCCGGAGCTCTCCACTACGGCGTCTCTCATAATCATATGGTGGTTTTGGGACGTTAAACCCCACAAATCAATCAAATCAATCTAGGCCTGAGGCACTGAAGCTTAAAACAATTTCTTCTGTTGAGGTTCTTGCTATTTCTGAGGCATTTTTCGAATAATTTTTTGTTTTCGGTTATCTCGCGTTCCACCTCGACGGGGGCAATTCGGCCTACAAACATCAAAATGAGATATGAGGCCCACAATAGCATATTTCGGCTGGCAGCGCGGACGCCCGCAAACATCAAGCAGCTGTCATTTATTCATGGAGGGGCTGTAGTAAGGAAAAGCATCAGTGAAGGGCAGGACAGCGACGTGGCTTGCTCGATGCCTGCGACAAGGGAAAGACGTTTATTTGACAGTAAATGAGGAAAAACGAGCGTAATGTAAAACAAACAAAGGTTAGAGAAAGCGTGAGTAAAAAGAGTCAAAATATGCAGGAGGCAAGACGGGCAATGTAATAATAATAATAATAATAATAATAATAATAATAATAATAATAATAATAATAATAATAATGCATACATGACCGAGCCAGTAAAGTTCCATAAATATTTGCACTGGGCCTTTTCCACTGCCCCGCATGATGACGCTACAAACGCCAACACTCAGAAAACAAGAAGTAAGTACTTATTCATATTCCCAATTCGTCTTGGCGTAGTTCAGGTGCCTCAGTAAAAATACGACAAACTCTATGGGGGGGGGGGGAAAGGGGGGTATTCGCTACCGACGACATCCATTTGTTCTGGCATTCGAATTTGGAAGGAGGCCCGCGAAGGGCTGAGATAAAGAAAACAGAAGAAAGTAGAAGCAAGCCGAGGATTTTCCTTAAAGGAGTCCCGACATCAAAGCGGCCGAGAACAGGCTCTCGGAGCTAGACAACAATGGCTGCTTCCAGCTGCAGTGTATACAAAGGACAGACGTGCAGCGCTGCTCCGGGGAAGAAATATTGCGAATACACAAAACACGCAGGTGCTGAAAAGCCTCCAGCAGTTGGGTGAGAGAAAGAGATAGGAGGTCCTCAGAAGAACGGGCTTTGCGGTAAACCCTGGCGAAAAAATTGGTGTTTCGCCCCGCAGAAGCCGCCTGTATGTTTCAGTAAAAAAAAAAGGAAGAAAAAGAACACCTCGGTTGGGAGTCGCGTGAGGAGTTGTTCGGGCTGAAACCGACAGGGTAACGCCGCTTGTTCAGGGAGCGCAGCTATATAACGCTGGTGGCGTGAGCGCGCTTCGCTAATCCACTCCAACTTATTGTTGTTATAGACGGGATCAGCAAAGGTGGGATCGCAGCACCTGTCTGTGGTGTGCTTCCTCTATCCGTGTAGCTGCTTCGCAGGCACAGCGACACCCGGGCCAACTCTCTCGCGGTTGGCTTATAGCCCGCCGAACGCCGCGCGCATCTTCCATAGCGACGCACTATTCGAACCGCGTATACTCTTGTAGTTTGCTCTCTCGATTGCCGTAGTTGGAGTGGCTTTGTCTGCTCTGCGATCTCTTCTAGCGCAGCATAGTTTCGAGGGAGGGAGAATGAGCTCCCTGCGCAGTTCGTGTTACCGCTCATTTGCAGAACCACGGCCGCTGCAGAACATCGGCCGTGGCAGAACCAACTACCGAAAAGGAAAGCTGCGCGCGCTTCGCATTCTAGGTTCGCAAAAGTGGTTCAGTATCGAGCTGGAGAAAGCAAAACACTCTGAGTGCCCGAGAAATCGCAAAGGCGCTGTTTGGAGGGGAACAATGGTCATCGGTGAATAAATGTCGTGACCTTAATATATCTTTCGGCTCTCATAATGGGCAAGCCACGGCGATTTGATCTTTCCGTCTTTGACCGTGCTGTGGCAGCCAACACGCGAGGTGGTGCATTTTTCGCTGGAGGAGACCGATTTCTTGATTGCACGGGAAATGCAGAGTGCATGTGGCGGCGCTGTACTTTGAGTTACCCATCGTCCGTGCATGGGCATTTTAATCGGAAAGCTGTACATCGCTAGGCGGAGCGAAAAACCGTTCGCCACGAGACACGCTAAACGTTTCCATTGTCTGCTCCGTCAGTCACGCCGTTCTCTACGTTGCACCGAAGTGCGCCTGCGCCAGTGGGAGGACGTCCCCGAGCCCGGGCGCAAGAGTTTCTACGTAGCGGCTTTGAGAGATAGAAAAAGAAACGAAGAAAAAATTGCAGTACGGCGTCTCAATGGAGATGATCTCAACAGCACTGCGCTGTATGGGGAGTGGGCGGGAAAGAAATGTAGGAGAGTAGAAAAATAGAGATGATGAGAAAGAAGGTAATTCAGCCCCACCCTGGGCACACACGCACGCGCTGTCACTCAGCTCATGAAAGCCGTCAAGCCGGTTGGTAGGAAAAAAAATTGCCCGCAGCTTCCCTCGGGGGAACACTGAGGAGGATGCGGAGCATATAATTGGTTAACGGGGTGTTAAAGTGCGACCTACTTGGGTCGATGGCTAAATTGGTTAACGTGGTTGTGAAATGGGGTGTTAAATTGCGACTTACTTGGGTCGATGGCTAAATTGGTTAACGTGGTTGTAGGAGGGGGTGTTAAATGAGTGAACACGTACACACGTATGCGAAAGGGCGGCGCTGGTCGAAGGGACGTCGATCATTGTGTTTGTGGATTCGTTGGCATTCATTTCACCGCGACCTTGGACGTCGACGCGCCGTACAAACCAACCGACGAGCGGCAACTGAGCGAGCGAGCGCCGACCTTGAGTATATATATACAGCGCGACGGCGCATGCGCTGTCAGCTGTCGAATGTTCTCGAAGGAGAAGCGCGCGCGGCACAGATGGTGGGCGACGGCGCGACGGCGCATGCGCGCGCGTCAGCTGTCGAATGTTCGAGAAGCGGTGCGGACGGTGCGGACGGCGCGGACGGCGCACTACAAGGCGCGAGTATAAGATGCTTCCGCATCTAAAAGGAGTAATGTGTGAAATATAAAACAAAGATCACGTGACAGGCTCTCAAGCGCGTGAAGAGTTCAGCGTCGCGGGACGTTTCAACATCCACATGGGGATTGCACGGACCGTATCAGCGCCTCTTTTATTTCTTTGACTGCTAGTGCAAACGCGCGCTTATCAACGGGAGCCGTCGGTGACCTTAGTTCAGGGAATAGTCGTGGTGCGACGCCACATGATGAGTTGCGCCGCTTGCGTCACACATGCGTTCGAGCACTTTCCCCCGCAAATGCGATAGACCATTTTGCGTAACAAATTTTTACCACCTCCACCTTTATTTTTCTTTTCAGCATGAAATAAAAAGCGATTCTTGTCTAGATAAAGCTGCGTTTTTTTGTAAGGAAAATAGCTAAACATAATGCATATGTGCATACAAATTACGATATTCTAGTTAACTTAGGTGCTCTCATGAAATTTCTAGTGAAGTCGTATAAGCGTCGGAAACTCTCCGAACTACATGAATGTTTTTTTAAAACACAGCAAGAAACAACAAGCACGTTAGAAAATGTACACGCACAAAAAAATCTACAAATATGGCAATTTTCATTTTTCTTCCACCCAAATCATTGCTCCCCCTCGCCTTCTCCTGAAAAAAGCGTCAACCATATTGTTAGGAGTTACCAGTTTGAGAAACAAGTCTTAAGCAATGAGAAGGTTCTCACATTCGACAGTCTCGGCTTTGCGAAGAAAATTTTGTATAAAAACAGCTAAGAGATGGTCTTTTTCCTTTTTTTATTTTTTTATGACGAAAAGCATCTCTCTTAACGGTAACGCTGATCGTAAGTAGCAAAGTACGCTGCGTACAAATAAAGGAGAATGTGCGCCGACGTTCTTGCTTTAATATGTTAACAACTACGAATTATTCAGACAGATCCATGCGTCAGCAAATGTAGTGAACAACGAAATGGTTTTGATGCAAATAGGCCTTTACGTAAAGGAGTGGAAAAATTTTGTCTCACCAGTTCATCGTCATCATCGTCAGCCTACGAATACGCCCACAGCAGGGCAAAGGCATCTCCCATGTTCCGCCAATCAACCCAGTCCTGTGCTTTCCGCTGCCAAGCTATACCTGCAAAGCTCTTTATTTCATCTGCCCACCCAACTTTCTGTATCCGTCTCACGCACTTGTCTTCTCCTGGAATCAAGCCAGTGACCCTCAATGACCAGCCAGTGACCCTCAATGACCCATGATATTTTTCCATCTTGATTCCAACTATGATATCCTTAATCCCCGTTTCTTCTTTGGTCCACTCTGATTTTTTCCTGCATCTGAAGGTAACACCTACCATTTTTCTTTCCACCTCTCGCTGCGCCATCCTCAATTTAAGCTGAACCCTCTTTGTAAGCCTCCGAAATTCTGCTTCGTCGGTAAGCGCTATATGATGCAACTGCTCGGTGTCCCATTGTCACGCAGCCCAATTTAAGGAAAAAGCAACAATGTTACTTGGACAAAACGAGGTGTATATTGTTGCCAGTGTATTGTTTTTTCAGCATAGACAAATAATTAGGTAGTCATAACTATTTGTAACTT
This sequence comes from Rhipicephalus annulatus, assembly GCA_013436015.1. Classification (NCBI taxonomy): domain Eukaryota; kingdom Metazoa; phylum Arthropoda; class Arachnida; order Ixodida; family Ixodidae; genus Rhipicephalus; species Rhipicephalus annulatus. Next base: position 155,555 of record WOVY01015501.1, on the reverse strand, counting down.
AGGCAATACTCACCTAATTATCAAAATGTCAATGAGGCAGATGTGCGAATTTTGAAACGACATCTGTCTTTGCTCACTAAAACAACGTTCTAACTGTCTGCTCATTTGTTCCTATTAATGAAAAAAGCCCCCAAAGTATGAAAAATAACACGTGACTGCGCTGCCACCCGCAATCGAAAGCGGAGCACTCTGGTAAGCCAAGCGACCGCTTTAGCTCTTTGCCAGATACAGCGTTTCGCTCATTGCTAGGGGGTACAGGTCGGACGCCAACAACACGTGTCGCAACTTTGCAGGAATACTTTCAGTTTTATTCTACACATCGGTCCACTGTTAGAGGGAACACGCACTCACTGCACTAGGGTGAGTAGTATTGCTCTGATGAGATAGTGCATTGCGGGTCGTGGTCGCTAGTGAGGTCGCAGTGCAGGCCTTGTTTTTCATTTTATAATTAACTGATACCTTAAGTATTATTTATTTGCCGCTCAGATAGGAAGTTATGGCGCTTTTCGCACCGAATGCATTATAGTGGCGTGCAGTGATGGGGGAGTGCAGCTTTGTTGCGTGAATAATGTATTCGTGTGATAACAATGATTGTAAATTTGAATCCAAACACAGAAATACTGTTTCCCAGAGGTTAACACCTTCTTATACCTTCTATATATTTTAAGAGGTTTGTTCCCGAAGCGATATTACGTGTGATGTTTTTAGACTCAGTTATGATTTTTAAACTGTTCAAAGTGGAATAACTTTCAGGTGACTTTTCAATCGCTTGCTACTTTGTTATTTCTGTAAAATATGTTTGCAATAAACAGCATCTTATGAAATCAAAGATAGAGAACCGAATGACAGCAAATAATTACGCATTATTGTCTTCTCGATAGCAAGCGTTATCAGAATAGAAAACAATGTACTCGGCATACGTATTATAGCGCCGTTCGTGCCACTTACACCAGTGAACACCGAAACACATGTAGAAAGAATGATACGACAAATTCATGTGTGATAATATAAAAATGAATGAAGACAGGAGGTTTTGTTACGGATAGTATTTTATGGGCAAAGAAACTATGTATCTGCTAATGAGCATGAACGTGCGCATCTGCATATGTGTAATTGATGTTGTTGTATTCAGGCCCGCCGCGGTTGACCAGTAGCACCAGTCCAGACGGGACCAACGACGTCTTCCTGTAATTTTCGGAGTATGTGTTTGTAGTGTGTACGTGACAGGATTGCATCGCATATTGTCTAAGAGAGGCAGTGAACAAATAAAGAAAAGTGCGGCGGACTGGTGGTTATGCTACTCGACCGCTGATTTCAAAGTCGCGGAATCAAATCTCGGCCGTGGCGGCCACATTGTAATTGAGAAAATTCTGGATGCCTGCGTGCTTAGTTAAAGTTTAAGCATCTGTCCCGACGTCCTTCAAAACCATATTTCTGTTTCCGGATGTGATACTCCGACAGTTACTATTATCGTTGCACTTCACTCACCGGCTGCTCCCGGATGGCCTGGGGCTCCTTTCTTGCCGCGCGTTCCTGGCACGCCTGAAAAAACAACAACAAAAAAAAAGACAGCGTGACGAGTTGCAGCATCTGAGTTTAAAATCACCACACTAATTTTTAATTTAGTTATTTACTGAGTACCTCACCCAGGGTTACTGGCGTGTGCCCTCTTTGCGTTTCCAGGAACTATGAACAACACCTGAGGTTTTCAGATAACGCCGCAAAGTAAATTCATGCCATCATTAGGGCTGATCTTAGTGATGACAGAACGTTGCTAGCGCGTTTTGGAGAGCTTGATAAAAATATAGATGAGTATACTTGAAGGATTTTTAGCTTGGACAACCTAATCTAATTTAGTGTAACATTAATGTGATCGCCGGATGTTTTTCTCCAGCAGCAATATGAGTAGTTATGCACCAGTAGCTGCGTGAGAACAGCACTTAATTCCTTCGAGAGGGATGCCAAGAACTTTATCTATTTTTAAAAACAACGGTCGTCTTACGCGAGCATAATTTTTCGACGGAAATATGTTATATGCCGCATTTAATGGTGGGCTCTTGAATGCCCACATGATTTTTAATTAGTCAAATCACTGCGCTGCCAGAAAGGGAGCAGTCTCTCCCGGAGATGTGGTGTCATCAAGTTCTGTGCTAAATGAACTTCACCAGTAAAACACTACGTCTCCTTCAGCAATTTTATGATTTTCTAAGCGTATGAAATACTTCCAGATTTTTCATTGCTGTTTCGCGTTGAGGGAAAAAACAACAGACATGTTGTAAGCCATTACAGACAAGAATGTTAGGCGCAGCAAGAAATTTACATGCCTTATATTATCTGTCAACTTCAGTAGTTACAAATTTAAAGTTATAGAAGCTTCGAATAAGTGCACGGTGACGGAAGAGTGAATCTACTTGTCCCTTTCATTGTCTGTGCTTCTTGTATCTGTTTTTGAGCCTTGTGCTTTGTAATTTTTTCATTTTTTGTTCATTTGTTTCATTTGCTCGCTCTTCCCTATCTCTATTTCTATTTCTTGGCTTTCTCTCGTGCACTTCGGTTCTCTTGATTTCTTCTTTTTTCCTCTTTGTTCAGCTCTGTATTTTCCTGTCTCTTATTGGTATCTCTTCTATTTATTTCTGTGTCTCTGTCTCTCTATCTTTTCATGTCTTTATTCCCTTCACTTCTCTCTATTTTTCGTTCTTTCATCCTTTCTTTCTATCTCTCCCTCAATTTTCTTTATAATTCCACATCTTTATTTTTCCCACTCTTTCACGAGTTTTTATCATCCCTGAGAAGAGTATTCGATTAACGCTCGCACATGCTGTATTCGTTTGTGAGGCTCGCCTAATTCTTGTCGCTTTGCGTACCCGGCCGGGTGGTTTCCTGCGCACACCAAATTTTGACGACCAGCTTGAACATTGAACAGGCGCGCTTGAAAACACCATATATATATATATATATATATATATATATATATATATATAGATATATATATATATATATATCTATATAGATCTATATATCATATATCATATATAAATACCCATATCTATATTATATCATTATATAAATCTACTATTATATATATACATATATCTCTATATATATATATTACTATATAATATATCTCAATATTCTCTATACTCTATATCTCTCTCTATCTCTATCTCGTCCTCTATATCTCTCTCTCATATCATCTCCTCTCTACTAGCTCTTATATATCTCTATATATATATTACTGCAAGTGTCACTCGTGTTCCTGAAGTGCATCAGGTCCGTCACTCTGGTGCAGTGTTGTTCACTGTACTCGGCTGTTGACTAGCAAGACACAGCTTCGATTTCCTGCCTCGGCGGTGGATTTCGATGAAGGCGAAATGCGAGAAGGCCACGCAATGTGTGATTTAAGTGCACGTCGAAGAACCCGAGGTCATCAAAATTCTTAGAGCCCTCTATTACGACATGCCATCGCTATCGCACAGTGGATATGACATGCAATACTCCAGAAATTATCATGCTGTCATGTGCATCTGGAATTCGCGGAGATATAGTTCTTTTCAATCACACAGCCAAGGCCTGTCCACTTCTCGCTCCAATCCACTGGCGCATGTTGCGTGCAATTTCTGTTGGCGGGCGTAATTTCGTCGTTGACATATTTACTGTCTTTAATACTTCGTGTCCAACTGCCCACACATTCCCGTGGTTCTCACCTGGAGGTCCGGGCAGCCCTGGTGGACCCCGTGGTCCAGCCATTCCAGGAATTCCTGCGAATGAACTTCAATTATGAGCTGTGTACGCTTCTAGACAAGCAGCTATACAAAGCACGAAATATTAGTTTACCGGACAGAAGATGCATTATTAAGAACTCAAGAAACGGATTTTGTAAACTACAATCGTTTGCCCAGTTGCCACGTCTACATTGCGGCAGATGTCGTTATATGTAACTATTGATCGCATTTCATGATCGAGGTGCAGTGAATGACTGGCCCCATCCTTCTCCTTTCAATTTTTGAATAGCAGAGGTTGATGTGTTTTTCCTTGCCACCTCCATCGTCGCTTGCTTCCGAAGAATCATTTCAGTTTTTATTTATACTTACTTGTTTATTTATTACATTCTCAAGATACAGGCTTATATACAAGAGGGGAAGGGCAAAAGTGGATTGTAGATAGACCGTCAATAGATGCGGGGTAATAAATAATGTTTAAAAAGTCTCTATGAAGACTGCAATGCCAATACTCTACGAGTTGAAATAATCAATGAAAAGAAACAAAAGACAGTTTTTAATTGTCGAAATGTTAGAAATCTAGCTATAGTAGCTATAGTATACAGTAAAACTATACAAACTAAAGTTAAACGAACCATTCTACTGTATGAACTTTTTTGTATTTCAACCAAAACATTATTGAACCCATTGCTAACGCATTTCAATTTGACGAAACCCATGTAGAGTGCATTTCCGTTATACGAGCATTTTTCGTAACACCATATACTGCCTGACACGTCATATTGATAAGAAATTATTTGAACTCCGGGGTTCAGACAGCGCGTGCAATAAAAAAGTTCACTTTATTTGCGCCGATCGAGTTTCATCCCACTGAGAAATCAGTCAGCTTAACTTTCGCCTCTTCAGAAAACACGAAAAAAATTAACGAAAAAGATTAACAACCGAACTTTATGAATAGCCACATCGCCCTAGCGACAAGCTGACCTGGTGGTGGTGGTGGTGGTAGTGGTTAGAAGATGAGAAAAGGCACCTAATTTCTGCAACCCGGTCGGGAGCATGGCGCAGTGGACCTGAAGTAAGGCACGAGCGCAGTCCGCTTGCTTGCGAAGTAGGAGAGGAGGGCTTTCGCGGCTATCCTCCTCCTCTCGATAATTTTCATCTCGTTTTCCCCTCTCTTTCGGGACGTCACCAGTGACGTCATGAGAGAAACTTTTTGTTCATGATTTATTTCTAGTAAGATGCCCAGCAACCGCCAGTGGTAAAAGCGGCGCTGCCGAGAGCGAATACATGGGAGGTATAGGGAGTTTCCACCTCCTGCGTAAATTATGCAAAATGAAGTGAAAAATGAAAGAACAAACCGGCAAGCTTGAACAGGAGCTCCCTCACATTACAGAAATTACTTGAACTGTGGCCTGAATCGCATCTTCAGAAAAATGTAAACATCTTCTTGAAGTAATTTTAATCCACACCGGTACATTTTTGTGGTGAACAGCTATGCGTTCCTATATATATATGCGTAATGATGTGTTAGTGCATATACGGCGGCACAACTGCGAACGTCTGCAATTTGAATGCTCTAGTACAATGGTAAATTTTTCAAGCAAACTTTGAAAATAATAATATTATCAGGTGTTTAAATTTCCAAAAGCACAAAATTATTATGAGAGACGCCATGAGAGCTCAGAAAATATTGAACACCTGTGCGAGAAAACTCTATATAGCGATGTCATTGTAACTTCTTTCAGTGTAATATAACTATCTTTTTTTGGCTACTAATTGTTTATTTTGGGTAACCTTTATTTCTTGTTTTTATCGCTGACTAACCTACCAAATTAAGAAGGGAGGGGGAGGGGTAATATAAGCATAAACCTTTCTAGATCAAGCGTGTCTTAAAACAATAAGACAACACGGCATAACAGAACACAGCAGGATATTTCCTTATTCTGTACCGCAGTGCATTCGACGTTGTGCAGATAAGTATTCGGGCACTTTTTCCCTCTCAAACATATCTATACACATGGTGTGAGCTCCACGTATCTCCCCGGAAACATTCTCCAACCCTAAAAAACACAGTGCGGCACTATTGCGGAGATGCGTTTGCACTTCTATAACACCACGGTTGCGTCGCATCATGCTGACATCGTTTGCTAAGCGTGTAAAACGAAACATTTTGACACGTTCGTGTAACGGTTTTTGTCTGACGTTGCTTCGAGCCATGATGTGCGAATAAATTGCGAGCGCGCAACCGTCCGAGTCCCTCCAACCATGTCGCCGTGGAGCGGTACATTTGCCGGAGCGGACGTGACGTAATGCGGGATTATGTTTACGCTTGGCGAGACAACAAAAGGCGACACTGCGAATGCACCGCTCTTATCGCGAACGCAGCGCGGGTCTACGCGGCTCTTCCGCGCACGGCTGTGAGCCACGACCGGCAACGGAGTAACTACTCGTGGCGTTTCGGAAACACTACTCGTGCCACCGCAGGTTAAATGGTGGTAGGGATGGGCCGAGCGAATGTTACTGCGTCAGCTGTGTGCGTTGGTTTGTATCAGCGGGTGTGTGCAAGCGCCCTTGTGACAATGTTTCTTTCCGTGATGCGTCAGCCTCGCATATGCCTCGTCATCGTCATCATGTGCCGAAAAGAAGGAGGAAGCAAGGGGCGGGTGGTCGAGCTTGCGTTCTCGTCGTTGGCCTCGTTGGAGGTGCGCTTAGCCGAATCTTGTTAGGCTGCACCGCGCAAGGCACCGGCGGAGCCCTTTCGCTCACACTGCTTTAATCATGGCTTCTGCGAGCGTGCGCCGCAGCGCTTTGCAAACAAGCTACCGGCTGACAATTATTTATTTCCGTCGGGGAACCAGCTGCTCGCTTCGTTAGGTTCCACTTCGTGCACCGGTCCGATTAGGGATGCCCCGGATTCGGCCGGGATCCCGAGGGACGAGGCCGACTTACTCCGTCTTCGGTCAGCTTTTCGTGGCCTCTTCCCCTATTTGCCCGATTCACTCCACGAAAGCACGTTTTGGCCCCATCTGTACCTCTTCCGCATCGGGCCCTCGTCTACTTGTCTAACGATTCGGCGCATGCCATGGCAAATTTATGTCTGACTGTTCTTTAATCATGGCTGCCTGAGACAATTAGTGCACGCAACAGTTTAGTTTGGCCAGTGCGGCATGCGACGTAGCGAGGATGAAGCTACTAGATTAGGCACTTTGCGCGTGCGTGTCGCCCGACTTTATTCTCTTTTCCTCTTTCTAAACATTGCCGTTTAATGGCGTCATGATTTACTTGACTACGGTAATAACTGAATACAATGGTTCTCGAGAACTTCGAATGATATCTCTTCACATCCTTAAACATGTTCTGACTATTATTTAATTCTGTTAGGATTACAAAACAAGCTTTAAAGAACTAGAAACTACGTGTCGTGGCACAATGATTTGCACTGTGGCGGCGCACAATAAATCTGCGTGCTTACACTGTTAGCAGACTGAAACGACGTGTTGCGGATGCAATCAATACTATCATGAAAACAGCCTATACTTGTAAATAAACGGTGTTGCTTTTTTTAAAGTTTTCTGCTCGAAATTGAAAGCATGGTTTGCGCAGAAAAGCCCACGCTAGAAAGCGATGCCGTTATGCAAGTTCTATCAATTATTGCTATGCTACGCTTGCCTGCGCTAAGATGCCGAAACACCGTAAAAAGTGGATGTTTCAGGTTTAAAAAATAGCAATATATACACGCAAACACACGCCCGCAATTATCGTGAAAGTTACGCGAAATTCAGGCTCCACGACACAATGTATTTTATGCTAATGCTGTATCACTGTTAGCTCTTCTGCCAAAGTCCCCACAGACTTAACCCACCATGTCTGTCTTTGGTCGAATTCATAAAATGAGCTTGATGTCCGCCGTGGCACCTACTGTCTCGTCTGTTTTAACTAGACTCATTAATTGTTAGCTGCCAACAGCAAATCTCGGCTGCACCTATACCAATGACGGGAAGCGAGAAGTGGTCACAGCTTGGCTGTGATTAAGTGAAGCGAGCTCTTTTTAGCACAATTAAGTCCCGACGCTCATTAGGCTTTTGTACGACCTCATCTGTTGTAATCCAGAAGGGCCCGTTGTCGTGACAATTGATTGGGATTCAACAATTATATGGAACAGTGCCACACGACAAGCACCTAGAATAAGATACATGCGGTTATGACATTCATCTGAACAATTTATTTTCAATCGCACCTGTTACACAATGAATGCGAATTGATAATAACATTTGAAAGTTTCACCGCAAGGGTGAAGCGATGCACGTGATAGAAAGAAATCTGAATGTGACATGGAGAGCGATAAGCAATCCGGCACATGCTGCGTGTCACTGAAGCACAAAAAGACGCTCGAAAAGAACACACAGGTACACGAAGGACATGGGTGAAATTTAGCAGTCGTCAAACCTTGACGTTTGAACGACACGTTACAAGTTTGGATAATGCGGAACATGATGCTCTTAGATATTTTTTATAACACGGAAGTGTTTTCTACCGGTCACAACCACGGCTACACTAACACGTTTCCGTCACGGATATGACGTCGTGAATTATAAGCTTACAGACTTCACAAAAAAATGAACCGGAAGAAAAAGTTCTGTCGCATCGAACTCTACAGCCACTGGCTCTGCAGCACGAAACCACTGGGCCACAGAGCGTACGTTCCTGACATTACTAACGGCAAGCTATTTATATACCCCGTACACCGTTGGCTCGGCTATATCGGGGCGTTTTCTTAATTACTAGCGTGATGACGCTAAAAGCACGAGGGTGTGCACTAAAGGTGGTTGTGACGCACGCACACCTTCACAGGATGTCGTCGTTCGTGCGCGCGCGCTTCCAGGAGCGCACTGTACGCCCTGTGCTTCCACCACAACATTTTCCCTTAAGTTACAGTGGATGAAGGCTGCACGAGGGTCACTTGATTCGCTGCAGCGGCCAGATTTCCAAAATGAGCGCGCTGCTCACACATGAAAAAAATAACAATTGTGGCAGTCGAATTTGGCCTGTGTATACTATTGCGTTCATTTCGTGCGTCTTTCGTTGTGTTTGAGCAGAGCAATGTAGGTGACGAGCTGTGACAGTTGTGAGTACACGCTCGTCCTTTGTACGTGCGCCTATACGGCTTGAGGAGCACGCTGAGTGTTTCGAGCTGCTTGCAGTACTTTGCATGTCATTACAATTTCTTTCTGTGGCATTCATCATTCGCCCTTGTAGCAAAACACTGCACTAAATAAGGCCTGTGCGCAACATGCAGCATAGACACTAAGAAAGAAAAAAGAGCGGCCTCTCTATACTCAGGGACAAGTTGGCACTGAAGGAAAGCTACGGAGGCAGAGCTTCTGCACATGTAGCACTACGCGAAGTAGTCCCTATTGGCGCGGGTCTCGTAACGCTATAGAAAGGGACGAGGACACACCATCAGCGGTTCTTGTAGACGCACACGCCACCAAGCGTTTGAGGTACACGTAAAAAAAACGGGAATTCCTCGTGTGTTCAGAAACGCGAAGTCACAAAAGAAATTGAGGTAATGCGACTATCTTAATATCTAAATGGTGGGAGCTGCGTCCTGTCTCAAATAGCGCCACGTAGAAAATAAAGCGGAACTTCTATATTTCACAGTGAAAATACGGGTGATGTTGTGGAACTACATTCACTGGTGGTAGGATACCCCCGATTCGGCTTTGTAGCTTCAGATCCGATGCCAAGAAAACTTGTCACCGAGTATAGGGCCTTCTTTAAATATACATTTTTTTAAAGACTTTGCACTTTTTTTTTTAGTTTGGCTATGTCAGGCGTCCGTCGGGATTCGTTCACCGCCATCTCCCACAGCAACAGCTGTTGGTGCCCCCCCCCCGCCTCCCCATGTCCAACACCACCTAGATAAGTTCATTTAGGTGGTGTTGCCATGTCACGCTTCGGCGTCGACAGCTGTCAGAAACAGCTGCAGGCGCACACACGCGTTTATTTTAACCATGCAGGCAAGCCACTAGATCTTGAAACGCATACCGCGTTTCTCGCGACAGAAAAACGCCACGTACGGCAAACGACGCTATTGGCTGAAAGGTGTAAGAAAAAAAAAACATTATTTTTCTAACTCTGGGTCCTCACGTGCGAAACGCCGTTATGGACGCTTACGCAATGCATTTGCATTTCCTCCCAGTTTTCTTCGGGTATGAATGAAAAAAAAAATGGCAGCATATCCACGGAGGGAATGATGGATAGTGGGGTGAAGCATCCGTCCGTCCATTCGTTCTTGCTTCCGTCCATCCATGCGTACGTCTGTGTGGCCGCGCATGCGTCCATCCACCCGTCTGTGCGCGTGTCTGTTCGTGCGTCCGTACGTTCATCTGTGCGTCCGTCCCTGCTTTCGTCCATGCATCTGCTCCTGCGTCCGTCTATGCGTCCATCCGTCCGTGCAGCCATCCATGCGTCCGTCCATGCATCTGTCTGTGTGTCCGTTCATCCACCTATTGAACACTCCAAGTACCACCATCTCGCATCTTTGCATCATATATTCCTCATATAAAGGCACCGTCATCCAGCGGCCATTCCAAGGACAGAACGAGAGAAGGCACAAGCACACTTTCTTACGGCTAGCGCTTCGCGTATACTTCCCACTTTTAACCACCTCGAGTTCATGGTATATACTAGTTCACTGTATTTACGGCACTGCAGACCAACGCTCGCTAAACTTTCTAAAACCTAGGGGGTTACGCCCAGCGATTATAACGTAGCAACCCTTTCTTGTCTTTTGTGCGTTGTTGGACAATAAAAACTTCGCAGCGTGCGCGTGAACTAAAAGCTGAATTCTCCTGTCTATCATTCCCCCTTAGCAGCCATTGGCATGTACATTGAGCACATCTCTTTTTGTTCAACAACGCACAGAATAAATCTCTCACCGGCAGCACCTTGGAGGTCAAAATGTTATACTTGTCACACACTGTGCAGAACATTGTTGGTGCAAACTTAAAAGACAAAAGAAGAGACTCGGAAAAGCGCACTCCGAGTCTCTTCACTACACACTACTTCAACGGCTACGAGGGGCGAACGGGTGCCGCTATAAGGAGCTTCGCCCCTAAAACGTTTATTACACAGAAAAAATTACAATATATATCTGCCACCACAGCAGGTGGGTGGGGCGCATAGTCCAGGGCTCCACTGGCCTCAGCAGCCAGTCACGCCTGGTCCAGGAGCGCCACTTGGGCCTCCTTTTCGTCGCTGGAGAGCAAGGTCTCCGACTGCTCGATCGCAATTTTTTTCGCAGAAATATGAGGCATACTAAATTTAGCTGGCCTTAACTTACATTCCTAGGTAATGTAAGCAAATGTTGGCTGTCCTCCACACCACGGGCAAGAACCCGCGTGGCGGTTGGGCGCATCGCATGTTTTAAACGCAGGCGCACGTTTTAAACGCAGGATGTGCATTTGTCTGCAGGCAGCGCCACTCATGCGCTTCTTTTACACTCAGCCGAGAATGGGGCGGGGAGTATCGCTGTCGTTCGTTCGTTGTCGACGCTGGTGTTCTAAGATATCTCTAAGAGTGTGGGGAGCCTGGAGTAGCAAACGGGTATCTGGACGAGGGACGGTTGCTCGGTGAGTAATAGCTCGAGCTGCACTGTCTGCTCTGTCGTTACCCGTTTCAGCTATATGCCCGGGCACCTTATGATGCAGTGTTCCTGGTCTAGTGTTTCACCTAAGTGGCGGGCGGCGCATGCAGGTACACGGCCGTTAGTGAAACATCGACAGGCTATTTGAGAGTCCGTGAGGATATAAGATTGCTGCTCCATAGCGTCTTTGGTTTTGATGACGAGTGCTACCACGAGGGCTTCCCTTCGGGGAGGTGAAGTGAAATGAACCTTATTTCGTCCTGAAGAATTGCTCAGTCATCCCCCTAAGAGGGGTCTACCGCAGTTACTGGCCGCGCCCACGCCGGGACTGGAAGACCGTCGCCCTCCACCCATTCGCAGGCCTCCCGAACTGCCCACTATTGGACTGAGAGCTCGCAGCTTTAGAGGGCCTTCTCCCAGTCTTGTTCTCTGATGAACTTTGCGCCATGTAACGTCGGGCACTGCCAGAGCATTTGAGCGAGTTTGCAGTTATGTGCTTTACAACTAGGGCAGTGGGGTCATTTTTCCCCATTGTATTGGCCATCTTAATTATATATTTGCGGTGCATGCAATTGACTGCTACAAGAACACTTGCAGAGTATCTACTATGCCATAAATCATCATATTTATTGTGTAGTTGAGGGGCATTCGTTATGCCATCCTTCGTCATTCTTCGAAAAAGCGTCATACCCGTTACACTATGCAAAGAACTTTGTGCAATTTTTTTTTTTGTAGAGGCTGACGGCGAAACAGAATTGTGCCTGGAGCTTTTGTAATGCGTTGGAGCATTCAAAGACATACTCGGTACGCAATTCGTACTGTGTGACGCCTGGTTCTTTTTGCAGTTCTCAAACAGTTTTATTACCAACATGAACGCGGTTCCTTTCACGACATGAAGCCTGTCTAGGGTCAGTTTGCAAAGGAGTTTCAAGCACCGGCGTGTCTCAGTGGTAGAATTCTGGGCTGGTAAGCAATAGACTTGGGTTTGAATTTCATTGTGTCGTTAGCGTCTTTTATTTACTTAGTTTCTTTTTGTTGGTTTGCGTGATAGTGGTTATGAACACCGGCGTAGGCGGCGGACAACTTCGGCGCCAAAAACGACCATTGTTTTGATCTCATAACAGCCTTCGCTGCAATAAACACTCAACTACATTAGTGAATACATGTATCACTTTAACGTTACACCGATTTTTATGGCACCTCCGCCGCGGTGGTCTAGTGGCTAAGGTACTCGGCTGCTGACCCGCAGGTCACGGGTTCGATTCCAGGCTGCGGCGGCTGCATTTCCGATGGAGGCGGAAATGTTGTAAGCTCATGTACTCAGATTTGGGTGCACGTTAAAGAACCCCAGGTGGTCAAAATTTTCGGAGCCCTCCACTACGGCGTCTCTCATAATCAAATGGTGGTTTTGGGACGTGAAAGCCTACATATCAATCAATAAATCAATCAATCAAATCAATCAATTTTCATGGGAAAATAATATACATATATATATATATATATATATATATATATATATATATATATATATATATATATATATATATATATATATATATATATATATATATATATATATATATATATATATATATATATATATATATATATATATATATATATATATATAGTCTCTCTGTCTGTCTAAACGAATACGTCTGAGTGCTCTCGTGTTCACCTCCTTAACTGGGTGCAGACCAAAAGTAGTATGGGATCACGGAATGAAATGTCAGCCGCGCCGGCCGCGTTTTCTGTGGAGGCGAAGATTCTTGAGGCCCGTGTGCTTAGATTTAGGCATGCGTTAAAGAACACCAGGTGGTCAAAATTTTCGGAGCCTGGCGTTTCTCATATTCATATGGTGGTTTTGGAACGGCAAACGCCAACAAATATGTCAAAAGTAGTATAGGAAGGTGACAAGGTGTGACGACTATGAGTTCTGGTCATGACATGATGCATGTGAAAGTTCTATCGCGTACGACGTCGCACTCTTTCTGCCAGACAGTACACCGCGGGCCTTGGTGGTGCCACAGTTGTTAGACAGTGTACATATAACGAGGAACGGCCAGTACAGACATTGGTGACATAAATGCGAGAGAGTTAAGAAAATCCAGCATAGGCTTCGTTCAACCGATGAATGTAAAGAATAAATGTTACGGCCCGTACGCGAATAGAACGCAAGGAGTCTGCATGGCAATCAATTATTCTATTATAGAGCCGCGCCATCTCAGAGAAATCGTTTGAAAGAAAAAAACCTATGCAGTCGTAATATTAGTGAAACGTCGATTGAGGTTTCACAGCTGTCCATCTCATTTTATAAACATTACATGTGTACTGCAATATTACTGGCATCACTGCAGGTTAGTGTCATTTGTAGTTGAGCGCTATCCACAAAAATTGGTCTACGTAGCACTCTCCAGGGCTACCATCCTCTCAAGCAATAGCGCTATAAAATTCAGATTTGTTCTTCTAGTGTTTGTTGACACCCACGTCACTCTTGGTATGTTTACGCAACTGCAACCTGTTAATACATACATACATACATACATACATACATACATACATACATACATACATACATACATACATACATACATACATACATACATACATACATACATACATACATACATGCGGCAAACATCCACCGAGAGTGCCTATATGATTTCCATATAAAAGAACTGCGATAACGTATTAAAATATAGTCATTAGCCGCACTTACCCTCACTGGAATCATAAATGCCCTGACATATCAAAGCAATCACTTTAAAAACCTCCTTACTCAACATTGTCGAAGATCATGCACTCACACGTTTTTCTTCTATATTTCATCTATTCTGAATAATTTCTCGTGTCATTGCGTCTTAAGCCCTACTAAAAATGTTTGTGTTTTTAACACTGGGGTGGAACCACACCACTGACAGTGTATTTTCAAGGGACCTAGCTGACACTGCTTTCTTGACTTTGTACAGGTTGACTTTATGTCTGGTTGTGGCATCGGCTTGTTTCGTCTACGTTTCACGGACTGAGCCATAACAGAAGCATCGAATGGGCAACGTTTCTAATTGTTTTTTGTAACAACTTTATTGAACGTCTCTAATACATTTCACAATTTTTAAGGGGCTTCAAGTAGGTTTTTCATCATACAGTTGAAAGGGAGGGAAATGAAGCGGGATTAGAAAGGCCGTAGAAGTATCGAATAATATGAGCTCTATAGAACAAAAAGTTAAAGCGCTTGGTCTTTGAAGGTAAGGCTGCCATGCCATGCATTACATACTTGCACTTGCACGCGCAGCACGCATGTGCGTTTTCCGAGCTACTTTGACTAGCACTTCCATTTTTTTCCTGTTTTATTGTTGTAGCTCAATATAGACGCAACGTTGGCTGGCAACTATAGCGGCCAGCATTTGAGGAAGATAACGAAGCACTTCTGTGGGCACGTACTCTGGTCTTCGTGCTTTTGGCCTTCGGTCACAAAAGTAAACGCCCTGCTTTTGTGATCATCATCTTTGTTCATCATGATCTTTTGTTCGTACACATTGCACATTATATGCGCACTAACCACGCTGAGTAACAAAGCAAGGATTTTGCATTTTGATTTACGGACGTAAACAGCAGGTGCTTTCATTTAATGTTCTGAAAATCCTTCCAGGGTCATAAGTAAGAAAAGTAAGCCCTTTCACAACAACTATTAACGAGTTAATTGCACGCGAAGTGACTTAGCCCACGGAAGCAATTGCGCCGAGTTCATGTCAGCGCTATATACACAAACGAAAACGCTGAAGAGAAAATAGCTTGATTAGGTTAAAAGAAAGCAGAAGGAGGGGCTTGAACTAAAATGCACATACTAATTAAATCAGGAGCAAAAATAGTAATGACGCAGTTGGAAATTCGACTTTCCACGCTTTCCGGCTCTCTCCGCCCTCAACCAAACTCGACACGTTACCGCCGCTGATTGAGTGGGAAACCTTAAGTTTATCGCCGAGATCTGCTTGGCTGGGGCAGTTATTAATATTCATGAGCTCCGGCTTAATTCGATTTTCTTAGAGCAAGCAGCAGTGTATGACATTCGCTTTATGGATAGGTGGTACCGCTTCGAGAAGAACTAAAAAAGAAACTTTTTATGCGAGAGAACATTTGTGAGGTAAGAGTTTGGGACGCCATCAAGCTCACTTCCTCCCTCACACCGCTAATTCCACGATCTTTATCTCTCATGTCCACAGAGAGTTGCTTTAACAATTTTTTTGTAAAAAAAAAACGTGCTCCGGGTAAGATGAAGTGTTCCCCCTTTATTTTTTTGATGCAGTCTTCCTGAACACGCCGGCTTATGTGCTCAGCGGCAGCCACTTTTTTGTGGGAGCCCGCAAGAGCAACATTGATAAGCCGAGCAAAATGTCATCGAAAATAAAGCATCTCTTTGTTCCCAGAACGTGCAGCAAGATGTTGCCTGTATTTTTGTAAAGTGGTGGGGCTTATTTAATGGTTTATTTTATCCGGCCCAATAATTATACAGTGAAATTATGAGCGCCGAAAGCCTTCATTACGCAGAAACAATATGGAAGGGACCACAATCAATGGATTATATATGCAACTTTCTTTTTGTACTCAGTACGGATTTTTATTTAAAAATACTCTTACAGTAAGGGCCCTTTCGTCTTCGCACACGAACTCTACGTCAAGGCGCAGCAATCTTCGATGCAGCAAAAGTAAATATAAAATTACTAATTGGCACAGCCTCGCTAACACTTTAATTACTAATTTGAGAAACGTTCTTCATATGAAAAAGTTGCAGGGCGTGATCATTTATGGAGCACCCATTATTTGAAGATAACAACATGTGTTCAGATATTCATTATTGAATTGTAACGGCATTATTGAAATTGTGCGAGCACGCCGCGCAGGAAATGCGGCTGCTGTGTTCCGTCAGACAACAATTTCCGGTGATTAGGAAAAGGGGAGCGAAAATATGAAATGAGATACTGCACGGCAGCATAATGTCATGGAGACAGGCCGAGTAATCTCACTAGGGCCAGCGGGTCGCTTTACGCTTCGCTGTTAAGTTTGGTGCTTGCACGCTTGTTTCGCACAGCGCAGAATGATGATGATGCTTATTATTATTATTATTATTATTATTATTATTATTATTATTATTATTATTATTATTCCACAGCCATGGGTCATACACACGCTGGGGGATCGGCAAAAAATCGAACGACTTACTTCAGTAAGATTTTTTTTATATTCAATATCGGAACCACCCACCAGAGAAAAAAAAGAAAAAAGAAAATACACCCTAGGCATAATGAAAGGAGTGCAACAGTTGTTTCTCACTTGTTCAGATCAGACAACCATTCATTACCTTGAATAGAAATTAGCAGTGCAAAATAAAAGCGCAGCGTTCACCTTTTCTGTCTCTCTAAACAGCTTCTAGGAGCAGCCACTGGAGAAATTCTCGCATAATAATAAATTATTATCTGGGGTTTCACACCCAAAAACTACGATATAATTATGAGAGATGCCGTAGTGGAGGGTTCCGAAAATTCCGACCTTTTGCCGGTCTCTAAGTGGGACTGACTCTTGTGCGCGACCCATTCGCGTTCCGCAGGACACAATTCCTTTATTCCTGGAACGTGCAGTGACACCTCGCAGAACATTGCAGGCCTCTGTCCTGATGGAAATGTGACCGCAGGGATTGAACCAACTAGCTACGGGCCAGCCTCTAAGCAACCATAACCACTGCTCCACCACACGGGACTGATTCTCAGACAGGCGAAATATTTTAGCGCCTGTTTACTGTTTAACAATGAAACCGACAATCAACACACAACGCGTGCAAATAAGTGGTATATGATTGTGCTTTTCAGAGGATTTGCTTTTTTTTCTGACTAGATACTGCTTAGACGCACCTTGATTCAGATTCATACTCGTAACACACGGGTGTAACACACTACCTCTACTCCCACCGTCTTCTCTCTTGAGCTCAAGGTGAAGCATTTGCTTGCGCACGGCCATTACACGATCCTGCTGTTAGGTTGGATGGGTCAAAACTTCGCTAAGGCCCTGCAAGCGCGTGTTAGCGCACAGTTAGTTGAAACCCACGCCAAAACCACAAGACCAAGCCTGTCGGCCACTCTGCACACCTCCTAGATAGCACAACGAAAATTGCCTTGTGTGTGGGTGGTGGTCGAGGAGGGGGGTATATGGTCTTCATGAAATTCTGGCACGTGTTGAATCGATCAATATTGGTCGAGACTTGCTTTGGTGTTCTCAAATAAAGTCGGAAGTTTGCGCCTGTGCTGAGTAGCACTTCCCTCGGTCCGTGTCGTTTCGCGATGCTCTGCTAAGTGCGCGAAGGAATGGTTCTGGCTGGCCGGGTTTTCTTGCCGCTAAGCGTTAAACTTTCATAAAGTTAAACCTCCGTTTGTGTTGAGCAGTACGTTGGTTGTTTGCAGTTTTGAAATTCTGAAAAAGAAACAGCCCTGCCTAAATGAAAGAGTAAAGTCACTGACCGTCGGTGCCGTTTGTGCCCGGTCTGCCGGGTACTCCCGGCGTCCCGTGGTGCCCGTCGCGTCCGGGGAGCCCGTCGATGCCGTCCCGACCCGGAACGCCGTCCAGGCCAGGCTCGCCAGGGAGGCCGTCCCGTCCGTCTAAACCAGGCGAGCCCGACGAGCCCGGTTCGCCTGCAAACAATGAGCGATACGGTCGCCGAACTCGTGCGCACTCACATCAGAATACAGCGTGCACATAGTACGCCCGAAGCCACTTGGTGAACTGAGTGGAGCGGTTGGACTTATTCAGCACTCCAGATGACAGCATTCGTTTCACACAAAACAAGACCATTTTAGGGAAGGCTCACGGAACGCGTAAGCTGTTGGTCGTATTAAAACTCAGGGTGCAGAAGCATCAGCATTGTAGCTGGCTCTAAAAGGTTAAATAAAAGTGCTGGTGGAAGTCTGTGCAACGTATTTTGCTTTTGCTTCTGGCGACGATGAATCACATAAGGCTGCGGGTAACTCAATCGCTGACATACACACCACAACGTATATAAAAAAGTGATAACTGAAATTCATTTTAAGTCAAGGCGACATTCGTGTCAAATGCTTAGATGTAGCATAAAAAATGGCAGCATATCAACGAGGTGAATGATGGAGAGTGGGACGAAGCATCCGTCCGTTCAGTCGTTCTTGCTTCCGTCCGTCCATGCGTGCGTCTATGTGACCGTCTGTGCGTCCATCCGCCCGTCTGTGCATACGTCTGTTCGTGCGTCCGCACGTCCATCCGTGCGTCCATCCCTGCGTTCATCCATGCACGCGCCCCTGCGTCCGTCCATGCGTCCATCCGTCCGTGCAGCCATCCGTGCGTCCGTCCATGCATCTATCTGTGTGTCCGTTCGTCCATCTAGTCAACACACTAAGTACCACCATCTCGCATCTTTTTCTCATATATTCCGCATATAGAAGCACCGCCATCCAGCGGACATTCCAAGCAGTAAACGAGAGGTGGCACACGCACACTTTCATACGGCTTTTGCTTCGTGTCTACTTCCCACCTTTAACCACCTCGAATTCATGGTATATATACTAGTTCACTGTATAAATGGCACTGCGGCCCAACGCTCGCTCAACCTTTCTAAAACCTAGGAGGTTACTCCCAGCGAGTATAACGTAGCAACTCTTTCCTGTCAGATAGTGCTCAATGTACATGCCAATGGCTGCAGATGGGGAATGAGAGACAGGAGAATTCGGCTTTTAGTTAACGCGCACGCTGCGAATTATTTATTGTTCAACAACGCACAGAAGAAATCTCCTACCGGCACCCCCTTGCACGTCAAAGCGTAAGACACGTTACGCACTACTACGAGGGACGAGTGGGTGCCGCTTTAAAAAGCTTCTCCCCTGAAAAAGAGGGACACATAGCTGCTAGGTCGAAATCTTATAGAACTGCTAATCATTCTACGATGCCACTTGTTTATGAATAAGAAAGTAATATAAAACGCTGTAATATAACACCAACTAGTGTTTGCTATTTTACTGACTGGTGCTCGTTGCGCCCACTAGTTCTTGTATTGCGCTATCAGGTACACTCAGAGCACAAAGGTATATTGCTCTGGGTCAGAAAACAGAAGCCTGAGTTCTTAGCTTGTATTATGCGGGTTTGTTAAGGCGATGTTTTATTCATGAATACCTTGCCGATTTCCCATGGGAGGTTTTTGGGGGAACGCAGAACAGCACAGTGAATACATTGAGAAATACCAAAACGTCCTAAAGTACAGAGTGTATTAGAACAGGGGTACTCGGAATGGTCGCAGCACCAATGTAATGAAAGTGAAGCCCAAATAGGGTCAATCCACTCGTGGCACTGCGGTTGGTGGCCTGCAATCTGTTGTCATTTTGAGAGTTGTGCGCGTTTTGAAGTGTTGCGCGCGGCCCCGCCACGGTAATCTAGTGGTGATATAGTTCGTGAAACCTCAATCTTACATCAGATTTTTGTACTTCTACTGGTGCAAAAACATGTGCGTGAATGTAGTAAACGGCCCCGTCGAGGTGGTCTAGCGGCTAAGGTACTAGACTGCTGACCCTCAGGTCACGGGATCCAATACCGGCTGTGGCGGCTGCATTTACGATGGAGGCGGAAATGTTGTAGGCCCGTGTACTCAGGTTCGGGTGCACGTTAAAGAACCCCAAGTGGTCGAAATTTCCGGAGACCTGCACTACGGCGTCTTTCATAATCATATGGTGGTTTTGGGACGTTAAACCCAAAAATCAATCAATCAATCAATCAATCAAGAGTTGCGCGCGGCTGTAGCAATGTGGTGGAGATTATTAAAAAACAAACCAAAGTGGTGCAGAGGTAGAATGTTCGCTCCACACTCGAAAGGCACATGCTCGAATCACAGCTGCAGATATTGAGCTTTTTTATTTTTTTGGTGTAACTTGTTATAAATGCATTGTTTTTTTTGTTTCTTAAATATAGCTTCAGTTGATACGCAATGCTTCGAAAAGTAACTTGAAATGTGAAGTAAAACAGAGAAAAAAAACTTGCACAGTGAGCATAATCATTTGAAGCGCCACCACATGGCATTAAACGAAAATTTAAAGCGCGGCTCCGAGATCTCCGTGAATGTGAGGAGCATCGGAGGCCATACCTCAGGTTTTCGTAGAATGCTGTGCATTGGCACTGCAAATATTCACGCTTCCTGTCCAATTTTTTTTTCTGTTTTACTTCAAACTTCCAGTTCCTTTTTGTAGCAGTGTGTACCAACTGAAGCTATCTTTAAGAAACAGAGAAAAAACAATATAAATACAACAAGTTACGCAAAACAAAATCTGAACATGCTGTATATACAATCCGAACCAGGGCTTTTCGATGGAAAAAGGAGCATTCTACCTCTAAATCACTTTAGTCATACCATGCACGATTCTTGAAATTACGGAAGATTGCAGATTACCAATCGCAACGCCTGGAGCGGATTGACCATGTTTGGGCTTCACATGTCGAAGCTCGTTCCGGGCACCAAGGGCTCCGGAAGCGTGGTGACAGGATAGGCTAGAGCCCCCCTCTGTCAGCAGAAACAAGAGGACTCACCCTCCACAGGTCTGACCGGCGGCGTGGTTTTCTTACTCGACATTCTGGTTTTTAACAACTGAAAGACATTCAGAAATGGAGCGAGAAATATAGTACTCCACGCACCGGCCGCTCCTCCCCTCCGACGCCATGTCAATCTTATCACCAGTCCGGCCTTATCCCGCCAGGGTGCGACTGAGGCGGATGGACGTCTATCGCCCAAAATGGTCAGTCGAGGTGTCAGTCATCTTCAACCTCTTATCGCTACGTCGTCAAGCGGACGTTAAGTTGACTTTTGAGGTGTGCACTCTTCATTATGCACCTGTCAGTACTCTAGGAGTTGAGCAATCCTGGCCGCCGTGTGAAGTGGATAAAGAGAGAGTGGGCCGCAACAATGTTATTCAATCCAGCGCACTAAAGGGCGCCACCGCTTTGACGAACATCGAAAGCATGCAAATATACTTGCACATTAAGTGTTTTCTTCCATCGACATGCCCAGCTGACTGCTCCGAGCACGATAAGCACTCGCGTTCCCACCGGCCACGCAACCCGACCCAACCAGTCATTGTTACGTTTCCGTTAAAGAGTGTGCAATTAAAAAAAAAAAACTCCGTAACGATGTTGTGACACCATCACACCGCACAGGCGCAGCTATCCATGCCTCATGTGCACAAGCTTTCGCACAAGTGGAAAAAGGTGGTCAAACGGTGCGACGTAAAAGTCATATTCTCAGCACCAAACCGGCTGTCCAACCTCTGCAGAATGACTGCCCCGTCTTCAAAGACGCTGCAGGTCTGTGGAACAAAGCGTAGGCGGCCCTGTGCTTTGTGACTGCGACAAGAGGTGATTTACGAGATTTACTTAAATTGTGGAAAAGTGTAGTTTGGCCAAACCGAGCGATGTGTTAACAATACGCTAAAAGACCATGCAAATAAATAATTTTGTAGGTTTCTTAGCGTCCTTTTGTAATATCGCAGAATTTTTCTCTCATCCTAAACGATACTTCCATCATTAGGAAGAGCAAAGCGCAGATCACCCGTGAAATTATCTAAGCAGAACGCATTGTATATATGCGGGAGGGTTGTGTAGGTGTGGCTTCCATATAACTTTATGATAATGAGACGACGTATCTATGCGCATTTGCAGTGGACGAACTCTGTTAAAAGTTCAAAGCTCGTCGTCGCCTTTCGTGTGTCTTCTGTTCGTTGTGTATTTTTCCGTTGTCGAGTGTCATGGTCATGTACCAGAAAGCTCAACTCACCAAGCTGAAACTGTATTCGTCTTCATGGTAAAACTTCCGTAGACACACAAATCTGCAGTTAAATATTTTTTTTGCGCACGGAAGTGCTTACCTAAATGAATGCTTTTGTGTATGTGGAAGGGGCACGTTTGTCTTAGAAATTCTTAAATGAAGTGTATCTTTCCATTATTCTTTTGAAATTGTAAGGGCAAGCTTTATTTAAAAAACCTTGTTACTATAAAGAGCTTTTTAAAATAAATTTTTGAGGCAGGAATTGATATCTTACCTGGTGGAACGCTAGAAATACACTAGAAATACACGTGAAATTAGGGTAGTATTAGAAGTAAATCATATACAACGGCAGAAGAAACAGCCATTTGCATGCAACTGAGTAGCAGATATGCACATATTTTATTGTGCAACTATAGTCAGTTTAAAAGAGAGCTTTTCACATCATGACCTCTGTCGTATACAGAAACAACTGAATTGTTTGTAGTTATTTCCTTGCTACTGATACGCATAAACTATGGACAAAGATGTTTTAGTTATTCAGGAAGCACAAATGACTGTGAGGCATTTTCAAGCAAATCATTTGAATAAGTTAGTAGAGTAAATATAAACATTGTTATGACTGAGATGCCCATCCTAAAGCTGACAAATCTTCTCGGAAAAGTCGCACGTCAACTATATAAAAAATCACAGCATATCCCCAGAGTGAATGATGATGGGTTAGGCGATGCGTGCATTCGTCCATCCGTACGCGTGTCCTTCCATCCATGCATGCGTCATACGTCCGATCGCGTTCGAGAATGCAGACGGTGCGTGGGTAACGCCGACGAGACGCGAGCCAAGGAAGCCGAGCGCAGCGTCTTCAACGCCTGTCCAACAATCCACCACGTACGGCGACTATCCAAGAGACTGAGACAGACACTCGTTCTCCGCGTACCCAGGCACAGCTTGCGCAGCGGCCAATCAGAGAGTAGCTGTACAGCGCCATCTAGAGTATCCTCACTCAACTGCAGTTTGTATGTACTTCTATGAGACAGCGCCATATAGTTACTGTTCGGGAGATACTGCCCCCTTTTCTTTCTCGTTTCTTCCTATCTCGGTTACGCGTGACGCATGACAAGTTTAGACTAAGAATAGCTTCGCCCCTAAAACAGAAGCGTGCGTGCACGTTCAAGTTTCTTTGTGTGCGTGCACATTATAATGTGGTTCCAAACGTTATCCTGAGACCAGCCGAAGATCGATGCCTAGTGGGTATTTCGAGCCCTCCCTGCTGCGGAAGACTTCCGGAGCCGGGCGCTCCCCCCTGTTGTTAACTCTAATCAAGGTAAACGATGAATAGTGCACCAAGACAAAATAAAACCTAAACATATGAGCAATATGCACTTCAAGGACGAATAAAAAATTATGGACCATCTCCTCGAAGGGAACGATGATGGGATGCGAAGCAGCTGCAGCGCGCATGCTATTGACCCGGCTGAAATGGGCGTCGATGCGAGTGCTGAAAGAACGGTTTGAATCGAAACTCGGTGTAGCCTTTACTCGAGCAAGGGTTTCTTTAAAACCCAAGAAACACTGGAGGTGGATTGAGTCTTCGTGTATGTTTCATCACCGATAAACGAGCCGGAGAGTATTTAAACTCGATGCGTGGTCGAGCGTCTCGGACGGTGGAGAGGGTGAAGCAAGGGAGAAGTGAGTTGCGAGCGGGCGGAGAAGCAACACCACCTAGGTGTGTTGGGAGGAGCCAGCAGCTGTAGTGGGGGATGGAGAGAGTAACGTGAATGCGCAGGCGCCATTTGACCTTGACATTGTTCCAAATACTGCAGCGGGAGGAACGCGGTGCGGTGCGTTGGCACGGAGACACGGACGAGCAGCGTTAGGCTAGCCAAATAGCTGCTTCGCGTGTAAAACGCGAAATTGGAGGGTCACAGTCAACAATAACAAATTGCAAGAGATGAAGAAACTAAGAAGTGGCTGCTGTACTCTCAAACTTTAATGGTTCATGCCATTATACAGAGCATCACGGGCAACATTACAGGGTCCTGCTACACTTTTTGAGCATGGTCAGAAAACGCTGCCGGTAGAATAGGCCCCCGACAACACGTAAGTCAAATATTATAGCGCAGAACGTGACCTGGAATTCTCGATAAATTATCAAAGTCAGCTGAAAATTGCTTTCTCTTCTCTCGAAAAATGATGGAGAATGCTCAAAAATCATTCGTAGAAAGTCCATCTATCAGCCATTGGCTGATTTGAACATGGCGCTCGGTCCTTACAGAGATGGCCGCGGGAGGTGGCGACTTCTCCAGGCGCGCGCACGCGATGACTTTGAAAAAGTCACGCATTCAAAGAAAAAAAAATCGGCAGATCCCACGTACACGGAAATCCACGTTATGCGAAGCATGCGCAGGGAAGGTGACCTTGTTGCAATTTTTTTATTGAGTAACACGTCATAAAATGACGCTGAATATATGTACAAGTGTTGCACGCGCAGACATGTGTTGAAGAGTTGCAGATGTTTATGCAACCAGTTGTTTGCACTTGCGCAACGATGTCAACTGCAACGTGCGTATTTGCAATACTGATATGGAGCTGATATGAAGCGATGATGCTCGCGAAGATGCTGGCCCTGGACACTGCTACAAAAATCAACTTCAGCGCATGGCATCTAACCACAATTGACGACAACCCGACGTGACGGCTGTATCAAAAGAGTACTTATGTAATCTTTATAAAATTGGGTAGGCAGTACTGCGACTACTATTGACGTTTCACGAAGATTAACGTCTGTTTGAAAAATAGTTCCAACACACGGAATAGCCCTGTGGTATAATGCTTGACTGCCACGCAG
The DNA here is from genome assembly GCA_013436015.1 of Rhipicephalus annulatus. Lineage (NCBI taxonomy): Eukaryota > Metazoa > Arthropoda > Arachnida > Ixodida > Ixodidae > Rhipicephalus > Rhipicephalus annulatus. The sequence goes on along the minus strand of WOVY01015501.1, from coordinate 130,530 downwards.
AATTCCTGGGTTCGACTCCTGCTGGGACCCTGAAATTTATTATTTGCATTCATTGGGGGTCAACGCTGCCTACTTCAGGTTTTTCTTAACACCGACATTTATTCTATGTCATCGTCGGGTCAATTCTACCGATGTCCGGTATTTCATAACGCTTACGCGTTAAAATCGCCCATGTGTGTTTTCATCGTTCCTAAGTATATACTGAATGTCAATCACCGGTGGAACATACCCGCATACCAGCGGCACATACCCACCCGTGGTATACATATGTGCCACTGTCTGGCAGGAAGTGATTGAAGACGAGCGCGACGGGATCGTGATAATATTCATGTCTTCACCAGTGCGTAATATTCGTCAAATTTTCTTACCCTCCCATGCTAATTCTGGCTCACGTCAAGTTAAGAGGGTGACCACGAGAGCACCCAAACCGGAGTGGCTAGAAAAATAGATAGATTAGATAGATAGATATGCTCAAAGTCGTCGAAGTTCGCTAAGCAATGTTTCACATTTAAAAGTTCTGAAGGTCCTGAGGCGCGGGTAATGGAATGGAATGAAAAAACTTTATTTCAGTCCTGCGGGACGCGCTTAGCGCGTAGCGGGCGTCTCCCACGTAGGGACCGACAGGGAGTACCTGGCGGCCGCTTCGTGGGCCTGCTAGACGGCCCATTGCTGGTCGGCGAGAAGTGAGCTCCTGAGGAACCTCTCCCACTTGCTTGAGGTAGAGTCGGGAGCACTTGTTCTACAATCCCAGAGCATGTGTGCGAGTGTCGCTGTGTGTCCACATGATGGGCATGTGTTGCTGGGGTATGCATCGGGATAATAAACGTGAAGCGTGGCAAGGTTTGGGTACGTGTGTGTCTGTAATAGGCGTTGGGTTAATGCCTGCGGTCGGTTAAGTTTCGGATGGGGGGTTGGAAAAGTGCGGCGTTCCAGGTAAAAGTGCTTTGTAATTTCATTGTACGTAATTGGTGCATCCCGATTGGTATCTAACCCAGCAAGATGGGGTTGCCCTGTGGCAGTGCGGTCGGTAAGTGCGCGCGTTGCATCATGGGCGATCTCGTTGAGGTTGGATAGGGCACCCGGCACCTGGCTGAGATGGACGGGGAACCAGATGACAGTGTGGTGCTTTAGGGCACTCGGGTCCGCTTTGCGCAGGATACGTAATGCCTGGTCGGAGATGACTCCACGTTCGAAGGCTTTGATGGCCGGCCTGGAGTCGCTATAGATGAATTCCCGTTTGCTATCGAGCATAGCTATAGCTATAGCTACTTGCTCCGCTACTTGGGGGTTTCGGGTGAGTATTGTGGCAGAGTTAAGTCTGCTGCGCGGATGATACCGCGACCGCGGCGAAGGCTCGGTTGTTGCGATAGGCAGCGGCGTCCACGAACGAGACGTTGTCCGCTTCCATTTTTTTTCGCCCCTGCCAGCTCTCCCTGCTTAGCTTCCTGCGCTTTCGTCGGGACGAGTGAAGAGAGAATGTAATTGAGACATGCGACAAATCTTCGCAACTCCACTCGCACTGGATGGATTCTTGAAACTTTTGCGGCATTGAATTCTTGAGGCAATTAGCTCTTCCAGTGAATTAATTCTTTTGCTACATCAAGAAGTGTTTCAGGGCCCCTTTAATATTTTAAGACAGCAGCCATACCATGGTGTCGACACCGTTTATTCATCTGAGCTGCCTGACCAATTGTTCGAACGAAAATGCTCACTGCGGTGATGATTATGTAAATGTAAAGAGAATGAAGGACAAACACAGTGCATGTTCTGCTTATAATATAATGATCTCGCGTTTTGTGTGCCAAAAAGGCAACATGAAAGAGCCATGTTCAAGATGCAGCGACGTCACACACAACGTGGTTCTCTAGCATGTAGGCCAGCGCGCGGTCGCGCTCAGACCCGTGACATTCTGTCAGTATAGCCGTGCACCGCAGGCACTATAAATACCGCCGACGCGTACTTTCTCTATAGAATTGCCGGGAGATTTTCGTGCCCTGTTCCTCTTATGCAGCATTATCTGGAAAGTCACCCCACTAGTGGATATGATTTTTAGTAGCAACACCCCCTAGTGATCTTTCTTGCTTTTAGTAGAGATGGAATACTCGTTTTAGCATTAAAAGTATTTCATTACCATGAGAAAAATTTAGCTTTTTTTTCCTGTATGACCGATGGTTGCAATTTCAGAGCCTAAAACGTGCACGCAGGCAACGAGCCCCTATTCAGAGATGCTCATAAATTATTGTTGGGTGCATTCCATGAAATTACGTATCATAAGCAGCGAAAGAAAGCCCATCTATATTGTGAAATTGGACGCACTGTGCGCAACTCACGTCATCTCGAGGAGTAGGCGCACGCCAGTTTTATTGATCAACTACGTTAATGTCCATCCAGATTTTGCCCAACACCATGAAGGTTATTTGATACGCCTTGCTTCTGACGGAGGAAATGCGGACTACGCTTCACGGCATTCTTCCAACGGCGAAACTTCATCGATCAAATCCGGCCCATAAGTTTTCCTCACGACAGTGTACCAGGCTCCGAAATTGTACCTGACGCGCGTCGAAACACCGCTACCCTTACAAAGCCTATGCCTTGAAGTGTACTATTATTTATGCGCTAATTAGGGTAATTCAGTTATTGGTGAATTAGTATGCCCGTGACGTATACATTACGTTGTTTATTCAGAGCTGTAGCAGAAGTATAGCAAGAAAAACCGAACAGAGACAACGACCGGCCACGGGGCTGGCTCTTCTATTTCTTGCTTTCGTTTTCCTGTACTTTAAATTTGAAACTTCATTATTTCCAACGTTCCATCAAATCGGCAAGCTGCCCGCTCATGCCGAATTTCAGCGTCGTTCTTTGTCATTGTGATATACATTTATTCCTTTGCTTCTTCCGGAGCACAAGAACTGGTGGTCATCTTCTAACACGAGTGTATTTTATATCGGGGTACACCATGGCTCCTCTGACGTGCTTCCATCACGGATATGAAGTTGTGAAATATGTACGCACAGATTGCAAATAAAAAAGAACGAGAAGGAGGATTTGCAGCCGATCCACGAAGCGAATTCTGATGATGGAGCAAAGCTTGGCCCGAAGACCTGTAATGTCTACGTTGAAGTCGTCGACCAGTATAAAGAACTAGCAGCTGCACGCACGCACGGACGGACGGACAGCTGGACAGATCGATGGACAGGATACTGTCAATTCTTAAACCATATCGTTATGAAAGCTCTATGTACGGTACATGTAACACCTGTGTTTTGGTCTGACGGGAAGGTACGACCACGATGGTGTCAACAGACATCGTGCGAGACTGAAGAGCTTTGCTTCTAAAAACCGCGAAGAAAAAGTTATGTCACTCAAAGACGAAGCTACGACCCCTCACGCACTCCGCACCGCAAGGTGCCACTGACTCGGTCACAAAAGGTGTGTATTATTAAGCTTGCAAACGGCAGCACATAAAGTGTTGGCGGCACTCGGAGATCGGCGACTTCAGCATGTTCCTGTTATGACTGGTGGGATGGTGCGAAGAACCCGGAGGGGCGCGCTTTAGAGGTCGTCGCCCCGGGCGTTGCTATGCGCAAGCGCCTCGTTAAAGCGTGTCCGCTCGTGCACCCGAGATCGACTCGCGACTGAGGTGGTTTGTTCGATTACCACTTTCACTGCAAGTGTGCGTTGAAGTTACAGAGAACACGAAGGTCACTTCGCTTGCCTCAGCTGCCGTGCTTGTGAATGCAGCATGCTTCTCGCACAGAATTTTCTGACAGTCGTTAGTTCACGCTAGTCTTCTGTATAGCTATGCATTCGTCCCATGCGTCCTTCTTTGTGTTACAGCAGAGCACTTTAGGTGTCGAACTGTGAGTTTTTACTTCGCACTCGTCCTGTCTTTGTTTCACGTGTCCTTTCTGCTTGAAGAACATGCTGCAACTTTCGAGTGGCTTGCCGTTCTTCTCGTGACATGACACTTTGTTGCTGCAGAATTCATTCCTTCGCCCTTGTGGCTTAAAAATGCACAATAAACACTCTGCTACCTCTGTGAGATACGTTTCACTTTCATACTATATCAGTTCATATGACAAAGGAATAAGTCATGATTTTTTCTTACTTCTTTCTTGCGATGTAAGGACATTTTCTGCGAGCTTTAACAACATTCCGTTTTTATGTAGTTTGTTTTTACCTCTCTGTTCATTTCTGATACCAAGGTCTGAAACATCTGGTTTCGACTGTCAAATTCTGATTGAATGGATGTGCTTACATTTCTATTTTTTATGACATGTTCACTTTTGTTTATTTCCTTAAGGCCGTATATGCTTGCATTGGGCACGTAGAGTAAAAATTACATTTTTGAAGTGTTTTTCAAATAGCATCACTATTAGCAATTGCAAAAAATGCGTTTTCAAGATTTATGGTTTATATCATCTGTCGAAGTTAAATACAAGTTACTTCAAATATCAGCACATAACTTTCAATGTTAAATTATATGATACGGGTTATCATTATTATTATGATTACATAATGCAATCCTCAAAGAGTGCTTTCGAACATGATCCTGAAATAAGGGATGAACTAACGCAGTTCAGGCTTCCTTTTTTTTAAGCAAAATAAAACAGAATTGCTAGTTAATGTTAAAAAATTGTTTGTGTGCTTCGGACAAATTACAGTGAAATGTGGCAACGTATTGAGATAGCACAAATGATTAAATTGAACGAAGCATAGCAGTATTTTCTTTGCTATTGGGTTCTCTGCTTGTTTTGTGCGTATTTGGCGAATTGAGAGCAATCATGCAGTTTACGTTAATCCTTAAGTTGCCTCACAAAATTTAAAAATTTCATGCAGTGGTGAAAAAGAATTGTAGGACACTGTAAATTACAAATGTGTTCAGCAAAAGCTTGTGACCCGTTAAGACGGGGTCGGTTAGAATAAAACGCGATGCGTGCGCCTCTGCTGTGGCATGAGTGGGCAGATTGTGGCCGGGATACACGAGAGATGCGTTCACGTGGGAGTCATCCGACTGCTGCAACGAGACGCCGGACAAAGGAGGGTTGCCGCAAGTGCTGCGGTGCCATGACGTCACTGCTGAGAGAGTGCAAGGGGGACATTACCCAACGTTGCATTACCTCATTTCTCTTACCGCCCAACCATTTCGTACATATTATTAACCAGCGAAGCTTAAGGGTGGTTGGGAATTTTCTGCTGTAGCTTTTGATTTTTTGATCCATATGTTTCAGGAACGTGCGCTTCATACTTTGAACTTAGTGACGTTAGCTTAAAGGGCCGTAAGTGGAAGGACGCCTAAAGGCTTCTTTAAGGTTGATATCATGCTGCGGTTACTATGCTGCGGCTAGTATATTCTCAAGCTATGCGAGGCCTGTTAGATTACCCGACTTTTGGCCGAATAAAACGAAACTGGCATAACTGGAGCGGTGAAAAATTAATTACCATCAAAATAGTTTTCTTGGGAATTAACCCACATCTCACAGCGGGGCTACTATTATTGGAAGCATTCTCGTAAGGCCCCTTTCGCAATCGTGTTTAGCCTATTTAGTCCTCGTTGCAGCAATGATGTCACCCCTTTCCTTATATCACAGTCCTTTCAATGGCCTCTTGATATTGCAAAACAGCCAGAACTAGCAGGGGGTTATATCTGGAAAGCAAGGAGCCTGTTTAAACACAGAAGTCTGTTTTTTCGCTAAAAAAAGTCTGTGTCAAGGCAGGAATTAGCAGGAACATTGTTGTGATGGATGTGCCGATTCCCTGTTGACCACAACTCATCTTTTTCACCGCACAGCATCACGTATGCGATGGAGGTCATCGCTGTAGTACTGTTTGGTGACTGTTTGTCCTTGTTGTGCGTACTCGTGGTGTACCACACCACGTAAGTTAAAGAAAGAAGTTAACGTCAGAGTGAAATAGCTCTACATTTGGCAGGTTTGTGTGTGTGTGTGTGTGTGTCTCGGAATGCTGCCACTGAGAGGACTGGGATTCGGTTACTTGGTCCTACCGGTACACCCAAGACTCGTTACCCGGTGATTATGACGTTCATAAAGTCAGGGTCACTGTTTATGAAATCCAGCATGTCGTGTGAAGCTTAAACACAAAGTTGCTCTATAGCTCCATTGTGAGCAGCTTCGGCACGAATTTCGCCGCAACTCTGTTCATGGCCAGATCCTTGGTCATGGTGAAACACGCTGAAGAAGTCCCGATGCTTACCTCTTCCGCAATTTATCGGATGTTCACACCACAGCGATCATTGCCACAGCGATGGCATTACCACAGCGATCACTCTGTGACTGACTTGGTCACTTTGGCATGGTGATGACCGACTGGAGCGTGGCTCGCATCTCCACCGATGTGATCAGTGCGGCTGTCTTTAAACTGTTTGTATCACTCCTAATCTTTGAGCTGCTCATAGCATCGTCACCAAAAGCCGTCTGAATCTCTCGCGTAAACAAAAAAAGCATGCCATTCGTTCAGTTTCCTGCTACGGGCGTTTCGGTTTATTAGGCGCCCGCGTGCATTTGTGCAGAAGCACGTCAAAAGAAAAAAAATGCCAGCCTGCCAAATCAATACGTAGTTCCGAACTATGGTGAGTCACAATCATAGTTTGGCTACGGTGTATGATATAACCGGAGTTTAAACATTAAAACACTATTTCTGTCCACAGGTAGTATTTTCAACAGCTGCTTAGTTTCGTCTCTCTTCATTAGGCAGAACCTAGGAAGCATTGTTTGAATAAAGTCCCTCGAGAGTGGTCGATGATATGTGCAATAGGCGAAATCACCATTGCCCTATGTAGCCGGACTGTGTAGAGATCTGTAGTATAACCATATGCAGCATCTGTATACCCCGTAGTTAGCGACTGACCGATAGCGCATGCAACTTGCCTCGGCTCTGGCTTGACTAACACCTGATAGTAATTTCAATAACGAACCGGAAGTGTAAGCGAGACTGACTGTATGTGATCGCCGTCCACGTAATACATGATAACCGGGATCTGCACAGCAGTCCCACGAACGGCGCATGCAGTCCCGTACGTGTACACACATCGAAATCATCCACAAAGTTTCGCAAAGGCCTGTATAGCTTATATAGGAACACCATTGCCAAACAGTTTCACGTGTGTATGGAAAGGAATACTGCAAGGGAGTTTTTCGATGAACATGTCAATGAACACTCGGAACCCCTTTTCGTATGGAGCAGGCCTGCCTTCCAGCGGGTGGCGAACAGCTGCTGCTGCGTCAGCCACGTCGTCCATGCCGCAGTCATTAGAGGCATTGACAAAGAGGAATTAGAAGAAGGCTGGATGGTGTAAGATCCCTGAATTGGACAACGCTTCTTAATTAACCACTGGGGATACAAGGCACGCCTCGCCCTCCGACGATTGATGGTCGCCCGACTGCGTGGGAGAAGATGAGACGGGGCAGGGAACAAGTCGTTGAAGAGCGCGAATGCACTGGAAGGGGAAGATCAATAGGCGAAGTGACAAAGCCAGAAAAAGGCTTATTTTCTCTTTTCAACTCACTCCCTTCTCTTCTAAGAAGCGGCCTGCTTTTTCAGAAAAAGCTGCCGCCACTTCTGCTAATGCGAGAAATGGCGACGGATTACGAAGACGGCTGACAAATACGAATTTTGTGCTTTGCCATAGAGAGAAATTTGTTTAAGTCCTATTTAATGAGACATGGTCCCACGAGCAGCGTGTTCATCTCGAGTTAGTGGCGCACATTCTCTATTTCTCCATGTATTCAGCTGCCACTGCGGCGCCACGTTTCCTCCAGAGTGCCCAAGAGTTAAGTAAGACAGAAGATCATCCTTGACGTCTTCGTCTTCTCGAAGGCATGTATTAAGCACCGAGTAGGGGCGGACTGCGCTTCTAACGTCCGTCGTTCTTTGTGAGGCTGCAGCTTTGCTCGAGTTTTTGTTTCGTTCTCTTTATATTTTAGCACTGTTTTGCAGGTGGCGAAACTTTTTCGCGTATGTAATCTTTGAGCCTCAGTGCCTGAAAAGTGATGGTTGTCTCCTTTCTGGTTTTTATTTTCTATTGTCTAAGATAAATGAGCGTAGTAATTATTTTGTAAGTTAACTGCTATTTTCTTTTACATGCATCCAAGCTGCTTGAGAAGCATGTTCTTTCGGCTAAAGTTACCGCAAAGCATCCTCGCTGCGTTGTCCAGGCAAGAACTGGAAGCGCACTCACGCGATCAGCAAACACAGAACCATCTCAAAGCTTTATTTTCAGCGAACGGACTTTTCGGCTAGTTGGTTTGTTACGTTCAATGAAGCCATAGCGCTGATAAGACAGGAGCCACAGAGATAGGACGGGATGTGCGCCTGTCGTCAGCACTGTTATTCTGTACACGTTTGCCAGGTTCCAGCTCTGTGCGCTGAAAACGAGACTACGTGATAGGTGATAAGGAAGAATGAACGGACAACTTAGGCAGTGTGCATGGTTTCCAGGAGATTAATTTACAATGGCTTGGCGTCACTGTGAGGCCTGATTCTTGGTTTACAGAATGACGCGGCACTTATTACCATTGTTCCTGCTCTGTCTTCATAGACAGTGACATATCGCGAGTGCAGTTGTGTTATCTTTTGTCGTGGCATCTTTTCGTCGTTAGCATCAATGGAACTACAACATTAATGGAGGTCACAAAAATGTACTCAAACGAATCGGAATGCCGTCGCGCCACACGATCACCCCTATCGTCGTCTTCTTATTTACGTCGATATCGACCTATAGGTGGCAGGACCGCACCTACGTTTGTGCTGACCGTATACACCGTGCGAAGTTTGGACGTGTACTGGGCAGCTGTTTCTGTATCGTCATTCTGCGCTATGTAAGCGACGTTTCTGTTTGTAAGCGGAAGTGTCCATCGGATCCGCAAAGCGACACAGTTTTCATTTGAACCCATGCAACGCGCAACAACACTGAGTGTGTCTTAACAGGCGTCTGAGCGGCAATACGCTTTTCAATGGTGCGTAGCAAGCATTTCGGTCAGGGCAGCGTTCACTGATGTAAAGCGTTGATGCTCAGTCAAATGCACTAGCACATTTCTCACTCTGTCTTCAATTTGTGTATTCATGCGCTCTGTATACGTCATTTCAGCGCGCTACGTGCGTGACCACTGCTGCACTCCCACTCAGGGGCGTGGCGAGAAATTTTTTTTCGGAGAGGGAAGAGGTCACCTCTTCTATTTCGGGAAGGGCAGCCACTTAAAATTGTCATTTTTTTTATCTCTATGTCACGGCGAAAAAATTGGAGGGAGAGGGGTTGGGGGCACGGGCCCGTTGTGCCATTCTCTGGCTACGCCCCTGCTCCCACTCCGCGAAATATCATGGTGGCTTGGCCAGTGCCTCGCGTATTTGCTCAAGTTAATGAATCGATTCTCCAAGTATACAATCTGGTCTACATACACCGTGCGCCACCTCCTCAGCGAACGCAAAGTTTGTTTGCGCTTTCTGGAGTCCTTATAAGCGAGCGTCGTAGAGCTTTACTGTTGTTTGTATGTTTTCTGTCACGATTACTCATTAATGAGACGCTTTCTCAGGGTTCCAAAGAAGACATATAAGAGCCGAAACTTGTCCAGTTGTGCATGATATCGTGCATAGTAAAACAATTGTTTTGCGAGCCCGAAACGGGCGTATCATATAAGCTATGAACGAGTATACCCGAGAGCGGGCTGTTCGTCGCAGCTCAGGTTGATGTAATTATTTTTCGCAGATCATTTAAACGGATCACCCAGAAGTTACTTAAGCCTGATATAGTAGCACAGTTTAATTTATCTTGGCGCATATTTGATTCGCTGGAGCTGCCTCGCAGAGAATGACTGCATTAATTGCGGCACGCACCGCGACCAGCCAAACACGAACAGCTTGAGGTATTATTAGGATCCAGCAGAGAATTAGATGATCAATTCTGCTAGTGTGTTCTCGTTAGTCAACTTGACGTGAACTTTCATTTTTTTGGTCTTTGCTATAAGCCCGGAAGGCTGGAGAACAAGCGTATGTTGTGTGACCGTATCAAACAAATGCTTTTCGAATCACTACAAAAAATCGATTGACTTTACGAGCTTCCATTAAAGAAACAGAAATAAGTTTTCTGAACGTTGACCAAATTGTTTCCGTTAACTTCCATCGCGAACACTCCGACAAATACAAGACACACCACTGCAGGATCGTCGGTGGTCCACCCGCATCCACACTTCGGGGCATCGTGCTTTCACCGCGAAGGGCCGACTTTCTTCGATCACGAGGTTAATAGCACATAACGTACTTGGACATATGGAGAGACGACAATCCGAGGAAAGGCACAGAGGTTAACCAGACGAGCGTCCGGTTAGCTACTCTACACAGAGGTCAAGGAAATCGTAATAGAAAGAGTAAGCAAAAAGAGACGGGAAGCACAGTACTCACAGACAAATGCAAATAAGCGAACTTACTAATTGAGTCTTCATAACTTCCGTGAAAAAAAATAGCAACGTGGTTAACCCACGTTGGGCACTGAGGAGCTGAAAAACAACAGAGTGATTTTTTACTGTACTTAGGCCCCCAAAACATGCATGCCAACCTGCTCACTTTTCTGCACCTTATCAAGCAATGCTTGAAGGGCTTGCTTCGTTAAAAGCGCGTGGTTCTAGGAGAAAATTGATGTGACGCCGGTTGCCCAATGCACAGGTTCGGAGCACCTGATTTCAAGATCTCAGCCACCGATAGGCGCAAGCCACTGTCGCTATAGAAGCCACCCGACCGCTCAACTCCTTCATGGAGAGAGTGCGTTAGTAAAAGTGACTGTGAACTGCTGCAAGCAAACTCTATATTTTCATGATATTTCAACTGGTATCAGTGTGTTATTATGTTTCTTTTTGCTTATTGTCCATTTTTGGACATCGTTCAATATTATTATTTTATTTATTTATTTTTGATGCAAAACTTATCAATATGGCATAGCCGAGGCAGTATGGACCTTCACTTTTCCACAGCAAAGCATTCAGAACAGAACAAAGCAGAAAAGTAATTGTATTTCAGGCGCGTTTTATGATTCTCGTCACGGACATCAGTTCTAGAGAACATGAAATTCAAGAAGTAGGCAAGTCGTTTGCTGTGTTTTCTGGAAAACACAACTAGCAGTTGCACAGCTATTCGAGTGTACGTATACAGCTCATTCAGGAATGCGCCCGTAGTATCTATAAGAGGCCAAGGAATCGCGACAATTTCCTGGTTGGTGATAGTTATACTGCGCAACTGTAGTGACAATATGCGTGTTACATCAGTTGTAGGCTGCCATCGCTAGGCCATGTTAGATTGCCCAACGTAATGACGAATATTTCAGATATTCAGGCTCACTTTTCAAATACAAATTGGCTGTGCTTTTGAAATTGGCTCACAACAATCGCTTCTAATAGGACTGCGGAGAGCATCGTGGACAATCGCAGTGCCGGACTCCAATGGTTCAACTAAACCCCGTTGCAGCGCGAAGTCAATCAAAATGGCTGCAGAAAGGAAGCTGCTCCGGCTTTTATAGGGAGCCCAGTTAAGTGTCCAACTCTCATTGATGATCTTCCCTTTCGTCAGTGAGGGAAGCCGAAAAGGCAGCAGTGAAGGTGGATTGATTTCTGGAACAATTAGAGCCACGCGGATCATTACGGCTTGGCTAGACATTACAGCGCAGAGCGAAAAATAACTCAGTAGAGAGCCCATCGACAAAAAAAAAACTGCGCGCAATACTTATTAGCTCCAATAGTCACATATAAGAAAATTCTGAAGTTCTTTACTCGGCTGGAGCACCAAATATTGAATTAAAAAAAATGAGCCCCTCTGAGGGGCTGCTCCAAAAGCTAATAAAGTAAAAATTAAAGAAAAAGAAAACTCAGAAGACGTCCCGCAGAGAGTCTGAAAAAGAAGAGCCGCTTATCAAGTCTGTGGCAGAAAGCTTTTCTCGCAAGGGGGGGGGGGGGATATTCAAAGCGCGACCGCATGGCCAGTGGGTGAAGATATTACATTATATATTATGAAGTTGTTCACTACATTTATGATTTCAACGTGCCTCAATATACAGAAGGAGGTTCATAGCATACTGCTTTTATCATTTCTATTTTGGCGCAGAAAAGAGCCCAATTAAAATATGAACAGAACGCCGTTAGTATTTTGTTGTCAAGTTTAACAAATAAAAGATGGACCATCTATCTCCCTGAAAGGAACCATGATGGAAGGCCAAGCATCAGACGTACGCACGCCGTTGACCCGGCTTAAACGGGTGTCGGCATGGGTGCTGGAAAAAAGGTTTGAAGCGAAGTTTGGTATAGCCTTTGCGTTTCCAAGATACTGTTACTCCAGTAAACACACGCGAGGCAAGTTGGGTTTCGTGTACGTTTCATCGCAGATAACGAGCCGAAAGCAAATTCCACTCCACGTGCGGTCCAGCGTTGTGGGCGGTGGAGCGGGTGAAGTGAAAAAGGTGCGTGGCGAGTGGGCGGAGGAGCAACAACACCTAGGTGTGTTGGATGGAGCCGGCAGCTGCTGCCGTTGAAAGAGTGTGACGTCAACGCGCAGCTGCAACTTGACCTACTTGGCATTGTTCTAACAACTGCGGCTGGGGAAACGCAGTGTGGCGAGTTGGCACGGAGACACGGACGGACAGCGTTACACAGGCTAGGTAAAGAGCTGCTTCGCATCTAAAATTTGCCGTTTCGACGCAATGGTGAAGCAATTAATGCGATACCAAGAAATTAGAATGTGACACGAAGAGCGGCGTGCAGCTCGATACATACAGCGGATTGCTGAAGCGCGCACACACACGCGCGCACACACGCACACACACACACACACACACACAAACACACACACACACACACACACACACACACACACATACACACGACAGACGCTCGAAAGAGTGCACACATAAACAGAGGACAAGCATGAGCTAACTCCCATAGTAACCTATCACACATTAGTATTTGAGCTTTGAGCGATGCGTTGCAAGTGTCGACAATAGTGATCCCAATGCTCAAATTTTTCGGAGCTGGCTCGCCAGGTTCTTAAGCTGGGGCGAAGTGCCACGCCGTAACCTTAGATCCAGAGGCGACCGCTATAGAGGTGCAGTTATTACTCTTATTTCAAGAATACTCACTAGTTGGCCCACAACATACGTAGCACTAGCACTAGACACCCCGCCGCGACGGCCTAGTGGCTAAAGTACTCGGCTGCTGACCCGCAGGTCGCGGGGTCAAATCCCGGCTGTGGCGACTACATTTTCGATGGAGACGAAAATGTTGTAGGCCTATGGGCCCAGATTTGGGTGCACGTTAAAGAACCCCAGGTGGTCGAAATTTCCGGAGCTCTCCACTATGGCGTCTCTCATAATCATGGGGTGCTTTTGGGACGTTACACCATATATCAATAATTACTTAGCACTAGAGATACTGTATATGCTAACTTTAGGTAACATATTAAACATATGCTTTAACTTTACGTAGAAGCCACTTTTGGCGTGCTTCTTTTCTCTCGGCAGGGAGACGGACGCACGGTTAGACAGATGAAAGGACGAATGGCGGTATGAAGTGATGCTCTAAGTGATAGTAAGGTATACGGCATTAAGGTCACGTTGATAGGACATCAAATGTAAATAATGAATATCGTATAAAACGTGTATATATGTAGCGTAGTGAAGTCTTTATATGACAGGGAGAGGAATTTGTACAGAGGATTCATGATCACATCTTTATATCACGGTACAAGAATTCATACACAAGATGGACGGGTTTTCCCGATCTTCTCCGGGCAAGCTTCTCAGTGATCATTCACTTCGTGCATATGAATTAATTTTTTTCTGAGGTGCGTGGAGTCGCTCCGCAGCGGCTTCCGCCATGCGGAGGCGTCTTGCGCAAGCTGTTCTCAGTGTTGTTGTTTTCTTCACATTTCATATCACAGGTCGTCAGAGAAAATGGCCACCTTTTCGTGCATGTCTCAAGTGCGATTTTCATATTGAAAAAAAATCACAGCATGCCCATGGAGTGAATGATGAACGGTGGGGCGAGGCATTCGTCAGTCCGTCCGTGCTTCCGTCCGTCTATGCGTCCATCCTTGCGCTCATCCGTGTGTCCATCCATCCGTGTGACTGTCGGTGCGTCTGTCTATGCGTCCGTCTGTTCTTCTGCCTGTCTGTCCATCCGTTCGTCCGCCCCTCTGTCTGTCTGTCTGTCCATGCGTCCATCAGTCAGTCCGCCCATCTCTGTGTCCATCCGTCTGTCAATATATATATATATATATATATATATATAGATATATATATATATATATATATATATATATATATATATATCTATATATATATATATATATATATATATATATATATATCTATATATCTATATATATATATATATATATATCTATCTATATATATATATATATATATATATATAGTGGACACTCCAAGTACCACTATCTCACATCTTTTCATCATGTATTCACTATATACAACTACCGCCATCCAGCGGACGTTCAAAGCACCGCTCTCTCGGGTATGTTTCACCGGTGGTTACATACGACAACGGGACGCACGAGCCACGCCATAAGGAGCTTCGCCCCTAAAGATATACGGGAGCGTTGCGTGATAAAAACGCGTTCAAGATCTTCCAAGAATGCCTCCGAGATCTGCTTACCGCGAGCTGTAAATAGTTTTTACGTCAGCGCATGCGTGATGCTTGGTTGAGTTGTCTAACGGAGTGTCATGGGGAGCGAGGGGTCGCTGGTACGAATCCCCAGTTGCAGAAGTGTTTTTTTTTTCAGTCGATCAAAATACATTATACACGTTCTTTCTGTCCCTTCAAAAACTTGTATCCTTTTGTGCGGTAATATAATGAAAAAAAAAAGAACCTACCCTGAGATGAACCCTAAATGAACACTAAATGAACCTAATGATAATGAACCTACCCGTGTACAAGGTTTTCTAGCAATATTCTTGACCTGCTATTTGTGAATCGTGATTTTTCGGAATGCGTCGTTTCAGTTGATGAAGGCCTTTCCGATCACAAGCTTGTAAATTTTTCCTTGCCCATACTTACGCCTGTTGTCTCTAAACGCACAAAAAAACATTGCTTCAAAAACTTTGCTAAAGCCGATGATGCAAGCATAATAGATTACATGGAAACGTGCCTTGGTGACTTCACTGATACTGACAACGACGTATTCACACTCTGGGCAATGTTCCTCAAAATGTGTCGCCACTGCATGAATACATTTGTGCCTAACAAAACAAAGACGGTCAATAAACAAACGCCGTGGATGACGAGTAACATATTGCAACTAAAGCGCAAACTAAAGAAAAAGCAAAAACAAGGGTGACCCGCCCCAACTTATCAGTGTTATAAAAAGCAAATTGTCATCAGCGGTTTGAAGTTCACAGGATTTATATTTCAACGTGCAGCTAACTGGTTTCATGAAAAGTGCACCCGAAAAATTTTGGGGATATTTAGGCGAACCTAAGATACCTGTCTGTGAGATAATGGTAGATGGAACCACTACAAAAGACGTGAATAAAATAGCCGAACATTTTAACACTTACTTCCACAGCGTTTTTTCCCAGACAGGCTTAGGTAACATGTTTCATTCTACTGTTTTTGAGGCACATGAAGTGGACCTTATTTCATACACTGGTATTGTGTCAATGCTTTTACACTTGAAGACAACGAAATCATGTGGACCAGATGGTATCCCAAATATGTTTTTGAGCGCTATGCGGAATGCATCGGTAGATTTCTTTTTATACTGTTCAGAGCTTCTTTGTTGACTACTCAGGTGCCCAAAGACTGGGGGACAGCTCGGGTAGTGCCATGCACACCGATTCAAAGGCACTGACCGGGAACTGCTAGAACACATAAAGCTGCGCTATATTGGCGATACAACGAATACTGACTGCAGCCTGGCATACACTGGTGTGGCTAATCCCGCTCTGGACGAACCCATTACCACAGAAGAAGGTCGACATGCTATGATGTCGGCAACAAACAACACTACGCCAGGAAAGGATGGCATTAGCAACGCTATGATACGGAACATCGATGACAAATCTACCACAAGGTTTACAGAATTCATCAACAAACATTGGGAAAAGGGCACCGTTCCAAACGACTGGAAACATGCGGAAATAATAATGATTCTAAAGTCTGGAAAGGCTCCAAGGTTGGAAAATTTAAGACCCATTTCGTTGACTCATGTTTGGGAAAAGTATACGAGAGAATCGTGCTTCAGAGGCTGGAGACCTACCTGGAAGACAACGAACTCATGCCGCACACCATGTTTGGCTTCCGAAAATGCCGCTCAACACAGGACGTCCTCCTACAAATCAAGGAGGAGGTGCTTACCGATGTCCCAAAATATGGTGAAAACGTACGACTTGCACTAGATATTAAGGCTGCTTTTGACAATGCCAGTCATAAGGCTGTGCTAGAAGGGCTTAGCAAATTAGGTTGTGGAAAGCGAATACACAACTACATCAAAGCTTTTCTCAGTAACAGAACCGCCACAATGGGTATAGGAGGCATCCGCACTGATACGTTTGGCACGCCCACAAAAGGAACACCCCAAGGTTTTGTGATATCGCCGATGCTGTTCAATATCGTTATGATCGGCTTAGCTCGGAACCTCGAAAACATTGAAGGACTCACACATGCCATCTATGCAGACGATGTTACAATCTGGGTGACAAGAGGATCTCTAGGCCAAAACAAGATCTTCTGCAACGCGCAGCTGATACAGTTCACGACCGATACAGTCCGGAGAAATCAGAAGTCCTGTGAGTCTACAAACGAGGATACGATATGCAAAACTCTATAGACGTCCATATAGGGGGGAAGAAGATTCCAGAAGTGTCCCAAATTAAGATTCTCGGCATGTGGATACAAAGCAACTGTCGTATAGACCACACCATCAGACAGCTGTCAAACACTACAGCGCAAATCACGAGGATGATCACCAGAATCTCTAACAAAAGACGGGGTATGAAGGAGGAGGACACTTGTAGGCTTGTACAGGCCCTCGTGGTCAGTAGGATTGTATACAGTGTCCTCTACTAAACACCGCTTCCACAGGAAAAAGAACAATTAGAGGCAATTCTCAGAAAAGCCTACAAGTGCGCCCTTGGTCGACCTGTCAGCACCTCGACGAGAAATTCCTTAAACTCAGGATAAACAACACAGTTCAAGAACACATCGGGGCGCATTTCGTTGCGCAGAAAATGAGATTACTGTTGACTGCTACGGGCAGGTACACGTTGCAGACATTGGGCATGAGGGATGCTTGCGGAGAAATCAATAACACGGCGAACATACCAAAGGACATTCGCCAGATCATTGAAGTCAGCCCAATACCTCGAAACATGCATCCAGAAATCTATAAGGCTCGAAAAAAAGCCAGATCAGAAGAACAAGAAAAAAATTTCAAGGCGAGAACCGAGGTATTGTACGTTGACGCGACCACATACAGAGAGCACTCCTGGACAGTTGTAAGCGTTGTTGATCACCAACTTAGGGAAGTCTACAGCGCTTCAATCAAAAGCAACAACATCCTCGAGGCTGAGGAAGTAGCGATCGCGATCGCCATCACACACCAGAGCGAAGAGTCTACTACAGAAATAGTTACTGACTCGCAAGAAGCGTGTCGGCGGTACAGCAGTGGACGCATAGCCAGTGCTGCCATCCGCATACTCAAGGGAAGAAAAATCAACTTCTCGAGCTGCTCCATTACGTGGACACCCGGCCATGAAACTGTGACAGGGAACCAGCGTGCCGACGCCATTGCCCGAGAATACGCCGACCGGGGGGCACACAACGACGAGGAACCAGCCACAGTTACTAGACGCTATGGAGCAATTTTAGAACACCAGAGAGCCCTGAGGAGGATGTACCCCCCCTCCCCAAAAAGACCTCAACAGAGAGCAGTCGGTTGCCTGGAGACAGCTGCAGACTAATACGTACCCCAATCTCAGTCTTCTGAGTAAAATCTATCCGGTAATATACACCAACAAATACCCGCTATGCAGAGAACTGCACGTGACATGGGCCTGCCAACACACACAGGTAGTGCCAAGAAACTGTACACCAACACCAGAGCAGTGGAAGGCTGCACTGTCCTGCTCCAAGCCTGAAGAACAGCTCAAGCTGATCGACAGAGCTTGCAAGATGGCAAAGGCCACAGGGGCCCTGGACTGAGGGCTCCACCTTCACCGAAAAAAAACTATTTGTAATAAAGTTTTGCATTCCATTCGGTTAGTGCCAATCTTTAAAAAGGGCAATCGTTTATCTGTAGAAAATTATCGACCGATATTTTTAACTTCATCCTGCTGTAAACTAATCGAGCATATCATAGCCCAGGACATGACAAAATTTTTAGACAGAAATTCAGTGTTAACGAACTGCCAGCATGGCTTTCGGAAAGGCCACTCCACTACGACACAACTGTTAACTGTAATTCATAGTTTCGCAAGAACATTGGATAATATTGGTCAAATCGACGCTCTTTTTTTTAGACTTTAGCAAGGCGTTCCATAGAGGAGTTCACTGTAAACCTATTACAAAAACTCAGATATTACATTCTTCCTAGCATTTTAGTATCCTGGATAGCATAGCAGCTTATCTTTCGGATCGCCTGCAGTTTCTCACTATTGAGGGCAACGACTCGAGCTATCTTCCAGTGACATCCGGAGTACCCCAGCATAACGTCCTGGGGCCATTGTTGTTTTTGGTCTATATAAATGACATTGTCAACGTTGTTACACCTGTCACACAAATCAGATTGTTTGCAGACTATTGCGTTTTATATCAGGAAATAACTACAGTGCATAACCAAACCGACCTCGAGATTAGTTTGCACAACATACAGGCGTGGTGTGACAGATCAGGCATGTCTTTAAACAAAGAAAAAACTGTCTGTCTTCGTATCACAAGGGAAAAAAAAGCCCGTTAAAATACACCTACACACTGGCCGCCTCACCGCTAAAAGAAGTTGAAAACTTTAAATATCTGGGGGTAACAATTTCAAACAACCTTTCGTGGAATTTACATATTAGTAATATATGTTCCTCAGCCTTCCGTAAACTTTGTTTCCTGAAACACAAGCCTAAAAATTCACCCGCCCACATTAAACTATATATACTGAGTTACATTACTTTCATTAGACCGAAGTTAGAGTACGCTTGCATTTCATGGTATCCCTACACTAAACACAACATTAAAATAATAAAGAAAGTCCAGAGAAAAGCTGTTCGCTTCACATACTCTAAGTTCAAGGACACCGATTCCCCCACACAGCTGATGACAGAAAATGACATCCCCCTCCTCGAAACACGTAGGCAGATTCTCCGCCTCAATTTCCTACAATCACCCATTAAACGTGAATTATCCATGGACCCCGAATTATATGTAACAGCTCTGTCCACAAGGCGTACACGTCACGAACACACACATGCTTCAAGTACTCATTTTGCTAGGACAGATATTTACAAACACTCATTTTTTCCCAGGACAGTGCCGGAGTGGAACTCTAGGCATGAAATGAATGACCTCTTTTAAGTTACCACAATACCTGCGTTAGGTTATACGTTTTAATTTTGTATGTTTTTTTATATGTTGTGTTTTGATTCTGTATGATTTTGTATGTCGGAGTGGAATTCTGGGCATATCATGAATGACCCTTTTTAAGTTACCATAATACACGCGTTAGGTGTTGTGTTTCCATTTTGTATGTTTTACCTCATTTTACTTACTTCTGTTGTAACTACAGCACTGTATTTTTTACAGTACGCAGTCTGAGTGCCTTTACTAAATTGAGTGTAAAAATTTGCACATTCCTTGTATTCACTGTATTAATATTTCAGTATTGTATTTCTTTTTTTTTTAGTGTAGTATGAGTGCCCTTCCTGCAAAGACTGAATTATGGTGTGCAGTATATTATAAATAAAAAAATTAAAAGAAGTTTCTTGGTTGCTCGGGTGTCCCCTGCACGCAGCAATAATTGATTTCATTGAAACATTCTTCGTACACAAAAATCCAGCAGCATGCGTTCGCAGCGGGCGGTGCACAGACGACGCGCTGTGTTCGGTAGAAACGGCAGCTACTCGCCCAGGTCCGAAACGCAGAAATACGCGATACAACGCGCAAAGGAGCAGGGCATATTTTATTCAGGTGAGGCCAGCGCACGCAAAAGCTCCCAGCCACACCTTCTTACACCCCTGAGACCTCCTTGCTGCGCCGAGCACACAAACTTGCTCCCTGATCTGACAAGTCGTTTTCGCACACACTCCTTTTTCTCTAGTGCCTCGACGCTGACCAAACATGGCGGGCTGAGAAACTTGGCTGTTAAGAGCACCTACGAAGCAGCGAAGAAAACGCAGGACGTTGCTCGGGCTCTCGCTGTATGCAGAGCTAACTCGGAAGAACGAGAAACTCGCAGTGCAACACTCGCGATAAGTCTTCCATTTCTTGACAATTTTTCTGGCAGGTAAAACCTGCAAAGCCGCGCCCATCGTTTGCCGCCGACCATATTTGTACTTTTTGCCAGCGTAAATGAGTACTTCGCAAATCTTTCTCAGCATACGGTTTTCTCTCTCTCTCTCTCTTAGTATCCGAACAACGTTCAGCCACCTGAACTCTTGCACTTTCTGAATACAGAAAATGCAGTGCATTGCGCATCGTATTTACTTTTGCAAGACACGGGGGCACACGCGTAAACAGCGTCTCTTATTCTACGAGGCTTATTTCTTAAATCCTTGCCCTGCATTGCGAAAGAACTTATGTACACGCCGCCTTGACTAATGACGACACTAACCAGCTTTCTTTTCCCACCCCCTTACTATACTGTACTATACAAGACCACGCTAGCGTGCGTACATTTTGCAGACAAGCACGAACAATGTTTTCCTAAACACTCCACTTCATTAAGATGGTCATTCAGTTAAGAAATATAGCCTATACGAGGAAAGGTAAGGTCAGCAAGAATTGTATATTTCCTTGGTGAGCTTCTTATTATGCCGGCGTTCTGATGTATAATTGGAAAAAGGCGTTACTTGCTCTGGAAATGAATGCGGATTTTTTACTGCCGTGCATTCGTCACGCTGTCGCAATACAAGTAGAATAAACATAATAACTCTCTGTATTGGATTGCTTGCAAGTGTGATGCCTATGTTGAATGAATACCGTAAAAAAAAAAAAAACTGGATAGCCAACTGGCTGCAACGCTCCCCTTCGGATCGCTAGCACAAGGGCTGCAGTTTCGCCTCACCAAGAATTTCACGTTTCACCAGGAACTTCTCGCTTTCTCTTTCTTTCTGTTCTCGGTACCCATTCTCTTACTCATCATAGTTATCGCATCCCATGCTGGACAAATCGGCACACGTGTTCAGGGAGTGAAGCGGAAGAGGACAAAAAGACGAGGGCGCTTCGAGGTTCATGATTATGACAACAGTGTGAAACACACACGGAGATCCTCAAGCGTAACTGCTCTGCCATAAGAAAAAATATGCTGTTGATTCCGCAGTTTCTCGGCCTCGGAATCATGCGCCTCACTGCACCTCTGGTGGGTGCCCTAAGGCTAAAACAGAATGCATTGTAATCACGTAAAACAGGAGTGGCACATTTCCGCGCCTCACGCGGTCTTCCATCCAACCTGTTCGGCATTATGACCTGTGTGCGTGCGCCTGTGTATGCCGTGGAACGTTTTGAGAAGGAACCTCATTCCCTCTACCGTTTCTACGCAAACGTAACGAGTTGCGTTACAGTTACGCCAATCCTGAAAAGAACCATGGCGTACCATTCATGAACGCCGTGTCGTACAACACTGAGTATTTCTTCGAGAGAGAGAGAGAGAGAGAGAAACAACTTTATTTATACCATCTGAAGAGAAAGGGCCTGCAAAAAGGTGAGGGACCCTTCCTACTCGAGGTAGGCCTCTTCTACCACCTCAGCGCATCTCAGGATAGCCTCCTGAAGATTGGGGTCGCCAACTTCAGTGACTTTCAGCAATATATCTAGCCGCGTATGACTTTGTGCTCTCCAGACCGTATAGTTAGTGGGGTTTATACAAATATTCAGATGCGTATCATGAGGATCTTGAACATCTTGTCGCGAACGGCATTTTTACATACCATGGCCGTGGTGCTCCGGCAGCTGTTTCCTTAACTTGATATATCCACAAATTAGCTTGATGAGACGATTGTGCATGAGCAACATATATTGCAGCTTGTAATATGAAATTCATGATGTGTGTACATGTCATGTGAAACATGAATTTTATGCCACGCTCATGGTGCGCAGACGGCCCTTTCGCTAAAGTGAGACACGGGGCAAAACGGAACATCTTGATTTTGCCGGCCTTTGCAGCTAATACAGAAACTCAATTTCTAGTGATAAGTGCTGTCCTTGTGCACATTTTCATGAGTGAAAGTTTATGATTGCTCACAACGTTCAAGCGGGAAACATTACGCAGCTGATGTTATTGTGATCATGACCCATCAAAAGGGGGCGAAATTCTGCTCAGCCAAATTTTGAATCCATGAATTATCCTACCCCTGCGTCAATACAGCGATGCACATGCCTATTCTGTTACTTCAAACTACGAGCTACATAACACCAAAAGTTTAGTTCGTTTGGTGCCCGGTGACAAAGCAGAATTCATTTTTGAATCCTGGCTTGTGAGAAGGGCAAAACGTGAAAAAAACTCATCTAATAGGCTTAAAGAACGTCTTATGATATGAACCATCAGCTTACACAGATTATATGTTTTATTTCTTTGTTTATGAGAGTCCGCACATACAATAAAATATCATATAAAGCTTTCTGGGTGGAAAAAGACAAGATAAATCACTGCCATTCAGGACATAACTTCCTTCATTCGCGCTGCATTGAGGTTTTTTCATGTTCCCAAGGGTGTTCAAGAGATGCATAAACAAAGGTGGAATCCCCAAGTCAAGTCAGTGAGAAAAACGTCTTTGAATTCAGTTTTAATGACGTTTTTCAATACCCTAAGTGAAAAAAGAACAAGCGCTCGAAAATATGAATATAGCACAATTTGAAATTCATTGCCTCACAAAGGTCGGCGGATGATGTTAAAAGGCATAAAACACCTAAGCAGTTCGGCATGAAAACAGCTGAAAGAGAAGAAAAAGATACGTCAGAACATATCTAGCTTCAAATTGTTGAGTAATCTAATGAGGTGCAAGCGTTCAACAAAAGACACACACATAAAAAGACTGGCGGTGTTTGATCTGCAAGAAGTTTCGGAGAAACACAACACCGCGTTCTGTCTAGATTCAATGCAAGGAGCCCAAGGACTAGGCTCCTAAATGCTGAGTAAAGGCCCACAGAGTAAATTTCAAGTCTTTCTGCAAAAACTGAAAGAACTTTTTTTTTTTTAACATTGTCTCGTTTTACCCCAGGAAGCATGTTTTCCCCCACAGGTTGGGGCAAAATGAGAAACACCGGGATAATTTTTCTTTATCTCTAAAATAATGCTTTGAATGGTGGCAACGTGGAAACATTTATGTAGGAGATACCTTGTACCCAAATGAAAGTTTCGGCATTGATATTCATTCGTAAGGAGTGAAACAAAAATAAACATTCACTATTTCAAGATTTTTGTCGCATTTTACCCAACCCTATAGCTGCACCAGATTCGGTATTGCGTGACGTGTTTGTATTACGAGCATAAATTACAGGTGATAATATTGCTACGATACTGAGGATGCGCGTGGAAGAAGAGGAGAACGAGGTTGGCACGAGCGGTGATCGGCCAGATCCCTGGACTCTCGCATTGATCATCTCCTGTAAATAAAGGCATCCATCGCACCGTAACAAGATTGGTGGAAGGTGCGGGGTACAGCAGAGCGATCCAAGGCCAACGATCACGGAAGCGCTACCTCAAGAACTACGCCGAAGCCGCCGACTGGCTGGTCTACCACCGCTCTCTATGGATCCGATTGCTGACGGCGACACCACGCACTCTTCGTCTGGCGCTGCGTGGCCCCGGCACATGGTACCACGAAGCTTCTCAGGGAGGGTCGGAGAAGACGTCGACGAATGGCTGAAACACTTCAACCGTGTGAGTAAATACAACTGTTGGGATGCGGCCTCCCGGTTGTCCAACGTCGGATTGTTTCTTCAAGGGACGGCGTTGGTGTGGTTTGAAAACCACGAAGAAACAATAATGACCTGGGAAGCGTTTGAGAAAGAAATAGCTAGCTGCTTCGGGGACCCATTGATGAAGAAGAAGCGCGCTGAGCAAACTTTGATGCAGCGTGCTCAAGTCCCCGGTGAAACATGCACAACGTACATCGAAGAGATCCTGAAATTGTGCAAGTCTGTAGACCCACGCATGAAAGAAGATGACAAGGTAGGGCATCTTCTCAAAGGGGTTGCTGAGGATGTCTACAATTTCCTCATCGGCAAGGACACCTTGGCGTCTGTAGCGGACGTAATACAACACTGCCGCACGTTTGAGACGCTGAAGGCTAGGCGCATCACTCCCAAATTTGGTAGACTTGCCAACGTCACCACCGTTGCAAGTGTCGACGTCCCTCCAACATCCCCCTGTGATCTTGCCTCAATGATCAGGCAAATCGTACGCGAAGAACTTGGACGACGTGATGCTGTCAACCCGACGAGAGCACCTGCTATCAACACCTCCCCGCCATACGACGAAATGTGTGCTGCCGTTGATGCCACGCTATATGATGTGCCCCAATCAAGAGCACCAGCGCCCCCAACCGACAACTTACATCATCGCCGTGGTTTCCAGAACGCCTCCCGCCAACCACCTACAGTGGTGTCTTCGTGGGACGATCATGGGCACATGGCGCCTCGTGGAAGGTTTGGCGACGTGCGTGAGGCCCCTGTGTGCTATAACTGCGGTTTCCGTGGACATGTGGCTCGATTCTGTGGTCAAAGGCGTCGCCCCCAGCAACGCTACTACGAGGGACCATCACCTTCTTCTCGACAAAACCGCTGGCGTGGTGGTATGCGTTCAATGCGGGACGCGTACGTTGGGGACGGCTTCCAGCAAACGACCCACAGTGATACACATGTAGGACGCAATTTCCACCGGAATTTACGCAACGACTCGCCTTCCTCCGTGCGAAGCTTGACGCCCCCCACAACACGCCGGTTCCGTTCCCCATCTCCTGGTCGACGCGTCACCTCCCCGCCTCCGGGAAACTAGGTGGTGCGGCCAATGGAGGTGAGGTCGCCGAACATTTGTCACTACATCCGCCTATGCCTCCACCCGTTTTTATGACTCAAAATAGGGTCCCCGTGCTTATTGATGGACATCCTACGATGGCTTTGATAGATACTGGAGCAGCTGTTTCAGTGATGAGTCTTAACTTCAAATTGCGGCTAGGACATAAAGTGATGTTTCGCTGGGACAGTTGTGCATCGTTTCGTGCAGTGAGCGGGGAGACATTGTGCCCGATCGGTGTGTGTGTTGTTAGTGTCACTTTGGGTGACAAGGTCTTCGAAGCTGAATTCGCCGTCCTGACCAGCTCCACCCATGACATAATCTTGGGCATCGATTTTCTACGCGAGTGCGGGGCTACTGTAGATTGTGGCGCTGGCGAGATTATGCTATCGGCATTTACTGACGATCCTAGGTGCTGTCAAGGATCTATCACCGTCATTGAGGATGTTGTCTTGCCGCCCAACTCGATGAAGACCGTACGCGTTGACGCCTCTGCCTCGGACGCCGGAAAGTTTGATGTTCTTGTGGAGCCCATTCCTCTTAATTGCGCCAAGAAAAATGTGCTCATTCCACATTGTGTTCTGTCGATCAGTGATAGGCGATCGGCCTTATGGGTGTCGAACTATTCAAATGAACCTGTTATGCTACCCGGCGGAATGCGACTCGCCCGCTTCGAACAAAATGCGACCAGTTTCATTGCATCTTTAAGTGACGAGAGAGTAGATCCTATTTGTGCAACGTACCATACAGAAGCCAACTTTCTGAGTATGGTAAACAAGTCGCTATCATCAGAAAAACGTCAAGCTTTGGTCGAAGTCCTTGCGAAGCACGCTACTATATTTGACTTTGCGCAGAAAGAAGAGCAAATAAGTGTACCCGAGTGGCGTACTCGCCATGGGATTGACACAGGATCCGCTCACCCTATCCGACAGAAACCATACCGTGTCTCATCTGCGGAGCGCAAGGTCATTACTCAACAGGTAGAAGAGATGTTAAAGAAAAGGGTTATCCAAGAGTCGTGTAGTCCTTGGGCTGCCCCTGTGATTCTTGTCCGAAAAAAGGATGGTACATGGCGATTCTGCGTGGATTACAGAAGGCTCAACTCTGTTACTAAAAAGGATGTCTACCCACTTCCCAGGATTGATGATGTCATCGATTGTTTACATTCGGCATCGTACTTCTCATCCGTGGATTTGAGATCTGGTTATTGGCAAATACCCATGCACCCGAATGACAAAGAGAAAACGGCCTTCATAACCCCAGATGGTCTATTTGAATTCAATGTAATGCCGTTTGGCCTATGCAACGCTCCAGCCACGTTTGAGCGCTTCATGGACTCTGTGTTACGTGGACTAAAGTGGGAAGTTTGTCTTTGCTACCTGGATGACATTATAATATTTGGCCGTACATTCGATGAACACAACCATCGTCTAGACATTGTTCTCACCTGCCTTGAGAGAGCTAAGCTCACCCTGAACTCTAAGAAGTGTCACTTTGGCAGCCGTGAGACTCTCGTTCTCGGTCACCTGGTGGACAAGCATGGCGTTCGACCCGATCCCCAGAAAGTCGCAGCAGTCAGCAGCTTCAAACAACCTCAGTCGGTACGAGAGTTGCGAAGCTTTCTGGGCCTATGCTCTTACTTCCGTCGCTTCGTGCCCAGGTTCGCCGACCTAGCTTACCCTTTGACGTCCCTACTCAACAAGAACGCACCTTTTCGGTGGTCAGCGGAATGCGAGTCGTCTTTTTCGCAACTCAAGTTTGCTCTTACGTCAGGGCCCGTACTTCGCCACTATGACCCATCTGCTGCCACAGAAGTTCATACCGACGCCAGTGGTGTAGGTATTGGCGCCGTCTTGGTACAACTCCATGGAGCTGCTGAACACGTCGTTGCCTATGCCAGTCGCTGTTTAAGTAAGCCGGAGCGAAACTATACTGTGACAGAGCAGGAATGTCTCGCGGTCATATTCGCCGTGCACAAGTTTCGCCCTTATATCTATGGACGCCGATTCTCGATTGTCACGGACCACCATTCTTTATGTTGGCTCACTGGACTACGGGACCCATCTGGTCGTCTTGCTCGTTGGGCATTACGATTGCAAGAACACGACTTTGAAATCTGCTACAAGAGCGGTCGTCGTCATGCCGACGCTGATTGCCTTTCACGACTTCCCCTTCCGACAACCGAGTGTGACGCTGACAACTTTGATGAATATTTGGCTGTAGTGGATACTACGTTCCCAGACCTAACAACTTTTCAAGCAGAGCAACGCAATGACAACAGTCTCGCTTCTTTCTTTATTTCCGGAACGAACGGTCAACGTGGTTTCGTCGTAAAGGATGGCGTTCTTTACAAAAAGAATTATTCCGGCGTAGGCCCTCGCCTACTTCTAGTTGTGCCTACAAGTCTTCGACAACACGTACTTCGAGCAATGCACGACGACTTAACATCTGGCCATATGGGTTTTTCTAGGACATTTTATCGCACGCAAGAACGCTTCTTCTGGCCGAAGATGCGTAAAAGTGTGACTGCATACGTTGCGAGCTGTGAGCAATGTCAACGCCACAAGCGTCCTACAACTCCGCCAGCCGGACTACTTCATCCCATAGCACCCCCGAGTTCACCATTTGACGTCGTAGGTGTCGACCTGCTCGGCCCTTTTCCGCGATCAACGAACGGCAACCGATGGATTATTGTGGGCGTTGACCACCTCACACGTTACGCCGAAACTGCGGCGATTCCTGCGGCAACGGCCACTCAAGTTTCACAGTTCATGCTGTCACACGTTATATTACGCCATGGATCCCCCCGTGTCATCATCAGTGATCGCGGGCGGCAATTTGTTGCCGATGTAGTTGAAGACCTCCGTCTTGCTTCATGCCATTTTCGTCACACTACCCCGTATCACCCGCAGGCTAATGGTTTGACGGAACGAACAAATAGGACTCTCGTCAACATGATTTCCATGTATGTTGATTCTGGACACAAAACATGGGACGCGATTTTGCCATTTATAACTTTCGCCTACAACACTGCACAGCACGAAACAACGAGATACAGTCCATTTTATCTGCTCTACGCACGCCAACCCCGAACAGCTCTTGACACTATTCTTCCTTTTTCCGAGACTGATCAACCTACTCTCGCCGAAACCATTTGCCGCGCAGAAGAGGCCCGGCGCATCGCCTGTCTTCGAACTTTCGTCTCACAGAAACGCTCCAAAAACCGTTACGACAGAAGTCACCGGCACGTATGGTTTGAGAAAGGGGATTTGGTGTGGCTTTGGACGCCGCTTCGCAAGCGCGGCCTCTGCCAAAAGTTTCTGGCCAACTACACCGGTCCATTTGTTGTCTTGGAACGTCTAAGTGATGTCACGTACGTGATATCTCAGCTGTTGTCAGCTGGCCGCCGCTCAAGCAAGACCAACATCGTTCATGTTGCCCGTTTAAAACCCTATCATCATCGCAACGAAGCCTAACTCGCCCGGTGGGCATCGTCTGCAAAGGGGGAATTGCTACGATACTGAGGATGCACGTGGAAGAAGAGGAGAACGAGGTTGGCACGAGCGGTGATCGGCCAGATCCCTGGACTCTCGCGTTGATCATCTCCTGTAAATAAAGGC
This sequence comes from Rhipicephalus annulatus, assembly GCA_013436015.1. Taxonomy (NCBI): domain Eukaryota; kingdom Metazoa; phylum Arthropoda; class Arachnida; order Ixodida; family Ixodidae; genus Rhipicephalus; species Rhipicephalus annulatus. The sequence goes on along the minus strand of WOVY01015501.1, from coordinate 101,686 downwards.
ATCCATCGCACCGTAACAATATGAAAATTATGATTCGCATGTCACTCTCACGGTGTACTGTTAGCTAGTTTGATATATACCAAAATGAATATTGCGTGACATGGCTGTAGAATCAACACTAATGACAGGTGGTAAAATTGCAATCCCGACATGCATGTCATGTACAACGTCTATTCCATGCCAGGCTTATCGTGTACTTGCGTCGAATATGCTGGCTTGATATACACAAAAATTGGTGTTGCGTGACGTGACTCTATGGTCAGCGCAAATGACAGGTCATAACATGAAAATCAGGACATGAATGTCACGCATACACTCGTGGTGCGCTCTCGGCCGTTTCACTAGATTTACACGGAGGTATTGCGTGAGGTGAGTGTGTGACGAACATAAATGACAAGTTCTAACATATAAATCGAGACATGCATGTAATCCAAAGCACGATTCGCTCCTTGCTGTCTGCTTCGCATATTATCGATTTCTACTATGCGTGGGATCTGCCGACTTTTTTTCTCAGTAAATGGATTCAATCTCCTCAGCCAGCCAACGAAACTGTCCTGCAATTTGCGTGATTTTGTACTGCCTCCAGGATAGGAGGCATTTCAATCTTTCTGCACATCATGGTTTCGCGTTGCCTCTGCCCCCCTTCGACCAAGCGACGATGCCATGGAGAGAGAGAGAGAGATGTGATGCGGTAAGGCAGGGAAGTTAACCGGTAAGCAAATATCTGGTTGGCTACCCTGCACTGGGAGACGGGATGGCAATTTGTGACGTCATCATGATGGCATTGCGTGAAAATGTTCTTTTATCATTGCTCCTGTTTACTACGATGCTGCGATATACAAATAGCGCTGATGCTCAATTTGACGAGACATCTAAAGTTTTCAACATAATATATCTCGACTACCTCAACGTTCCACATGCCTCGGCCTTGTGGTTTCTTTTTTTTTAGAGGCAAAGCTTTTTATGGTTTAGGGCAACCCCTCTCTCTGGCGTACCCAGTAGCATCTCCCTTATCACGCAATAGATGACGATGTCCCATAAACATGCATGCAAACAGCAGTTGGGTGACGATATTCTAGATGACGCTGTAAGCATTCTGTGTCGCCACTTCTCATCTAATTTCCTAGATAGCGCTGTCCCACAGGGATGTGTGCAATATGGCGGCTGGGTAAATTGACTCAAGATAGCGTTGGAGGAGCCGCTGCTCTCCGATCGCTGCTGCGCGGGCTGCGCCTGCGCACCCGTTATCTCTCACTCTCCTGGATCGTCACCGTACGTGTCACATCGTGAGCGTGCTGCTGAGCGGATCTTGAGACGGTGCGCGCCAAAGACGCCACTGCAAAATGGGCTCAACGAGAAGCTGACCCCTGTGTGAGAGAGCGGGAAGCGGCGAGGTTCTCGCAGTCAAGTCGGGCGAGGTTCTAGGAGGATTCAGGGTATCACTGAAAAACATCCCGAGCTTCGCCCACCTCATCATGATTCATTCGATGAAAATGCTGGAGCTTTTCTCATAAAGTAAAATCTTTCTTCGCTTAAATTGTGGCACGTCCTTATTATAATGTCGCATCTTTGTAAGTAGTTTTGCTCGTAATGCGTTGCCTACGGAAAAGTTGAATGCTATTTTAGCTACTTTTTCACTTCCTCGTCAGTGTTGTATTATTCCTGGTGACCGTTATAAAACACATCTTGTTCATAAAAGCACGGAGTGTTTGTAGAGGCTACACGCGCACTTCTTTGCTTACCCTTTGGTCCTAGCAGTCCCGGCATGCCTTGCGGCCCGTGAGGGCCTATACTGCCCGGTTCACCAGGAAAACCGCGGTCACCCCTTTCGCCTTTGTCGCCCTTTAGTCCAGGGTTGCCTGCACAGAATAATCACAACAAAACAATGAAAAAAAGAAGCATTAAAACCGTAGTTAAATCAACTGACGATCGGTACCGACTACTGGTATGCGCTTCTAGTAAAGAGACATTGATAAGACGAGACACACACAGCGTCTCATCTCTGTCCGTCTTCGAAGTGCATGTCTATCGTCGTCATGCAATGACTACTATTATAGCGTTACTGAATGTCATACAATCATTGTCTTTTGGATGAAATGGTCATTATTGTACTTCTGTATTGTCAACTAACATTTCATTGAAAAGATTTTGAACAGCAGCATTCTGTAAATTACTACCTTGTACCTTTCTTCTTTATTACATACTACAGGTTCCAGACGGGCGCTGTCAGAGTCAGCAGAAAGCAAAAAAAAAACAAACCCAAAAACTTTGCAGCAGGGTAATCAGACTGAAAAACACAGATGATATTCTCAGCCAGGTCACTCCGTGTGAGTGTGGGGTGCAAGTTATACTCATTTCTACTGTATTATTGCTCTGAGAAAGGAACTGCTTTCAGGCGTATGAACTTTGGCGAAATTCGTTAAGGAATCCAGTGTGGCTATTGCCATGATTTAGTCACATTTAGTCGTTGAAGCCGTTTGCAGTCTTGTCAATCAGGATTGAAATTGAATCCACGTAGGTTTTTTTCGCGAGTGGCTCACTCTCGCTATCATTCATTATTTCTTAATGGTGATCACGCCCAGAATACTTCGTGTGAAGTGGTGTTCATTTGTACACATGGAGTCATTGTCACGATGTAATCACTGTGCTGATTTTTAGTGACACATGCGGGTTGAAGCGACGCTTTGATCAGAACCACGCAACTAAATGGCTCAGTTGAGGAAGAGTTCTTGTTTGCTTCGTGGTTTCCTAAGCGCAATTTCCAAAAGGCCGACCTGCGAATTTTGTTAATGAACATGTTCGAAGATAAATTATGGGTTATTTTAACACGCGAGTATAGGCACAGCACACTTACCAGATGGAGCTGCGTTGCCCACACTGCCCCGTCTCGAAGTATTTGGCATTCGCCTTTAGGGACACGCAGAAAATAGACGCGTGCCCACATGCCCCATGTTAATGAGCTTCCTAAAATTTACTAGAGAGGCTCTGGCGCTGCGATCGTTCAGCGACCACGGGAATGATCGGTAGTACACAAATTTGCCTAGTTTATAAACTTGCTGCCGCCGAATCATAATTGCAGCTTCGTTTATTGCTGGGTATGGTTTTGTTTTGAAGGGAAGAACAAACCCTTCTGAACTTTGTGTCCTGATTCGAAATAATAAGCCTAAAATAATAAGGTGGTGAAGCGCAACCGCAGAAGATTTGCAGATTTTTGTTTCGTTAGGAAACAGCTCCAAGCCACACGAGCACACACGGAGCCAGAAGCAGGCCAGAAGTACGAAGATTAGACCAATCTGTGTACTACCCACCATTCTCATGGTCGCAGAAGTGCCACGCGTTGCTGATTTTATAGACACTAGCGCCCTGCAGAGTTCCCTCTATTGTATATTAAGAAACTATATGCCCCATGTATCCCGGCCACAATCCGCCGACAGATGCAGGGCGCGAAACGCCCGTCATGTTCCATTTTCATTGAGGCCGTCTCAAGGTTGCTTGTTTCAATCCGCTAGGCAATGTATTTTTAGTGCCATATTAGTGCAATATTTCATGTGACAATGTGACATTCGTGTACAGCAGAACACAGCGAGCTCAGTGCTTGCTGCCATATTGAAAAGCGCATTGCGCCGTCTGTTGCAAGCGCGGTGAAGCAACACCCTGAACTGCCACGCAAGTAGACTCTCCGGAAATCAAACGCAAAACTTCACAACCGGAGTGCGGCTGTAATTATGTTTCACACTCCTCCTCTACTGGAATTTAGTGTTGATTTCGTGTGAAACGTCGGGGAGACCTTCCTCGACAATCCTAAATTTCTTCAATACGCGCATTGCAGACTGCGAAAGCAACTTCATCGGGTACACGCCATCCCGATTGAAAGAGACGCGAACAGCGGAAAGCGTTGCTTTCGACTCAGCCGAACTGCAGCGGGCCTTGGCTGTGGCAAGGCAAAATTTGTGCTGTAAACTGGCGTCAACGCCGCCCTCGAATCTCCCTCCAACTTGCGCTCATGCACCACATGTGTTTATCATTTGCAAGCCATGCCAGACACTCAGACCACACCCGCGGTGCGAAAGTGCCAGCCAGAACAAGAATGTCACGGTGACGTTGGCCGAAAGCACAGATTCGCCTAGTGACAGTCAAGGCACGTCGCACCTCGACTGAGTTGAAAGCCATGCTTTCGGCGCCGTTCACGTATTTTTGCATCGGGATAGTTCGCCGGTAGAATTTTTATTATTGGCACGCGGCCTGCGAAAGAGTATGTCAATGATTTGGTGCCGCATACTACAAGTATTCTGCGCGCACATCACTGCTAAAGCGGAACAGCTGGCGTCGCATTTGAGTAAACGCAATAAGTATAGTTACTCGTGCACGTTTACTCGGCTCGTAGTTTTTCTTGCCGATATAATCCACTAGCGGCTGAGCTCGGCATTTTTCGTTGTGGATGGAAACCTGTGCAATCGGAAAAGTTTTTACTCCTGCGCTGGTTGTTTTCACATCCGAAGACGGCCTATATAGACGACTCCTTGTAAGCGCGGTAGTTGGGGTTGCACTTGAATACACGCAGTAAGTCTATCTTACTCGTGCATATTTATTAGGCTAGTCTTTTTATTAACGGTATATTTATCCATTGGCGACGAAGCTCGGCGCTTTTTGTTGCGGATGGAAATTGGCGAAAGGTGAAAACACTGCACCTGCACAATTCCCGCGGTGTGCTGTGAAATTCACAGGCAGATCTCAGCAATCTGATCCTCTTGCGCTGGATGTTGTCGCATCTGAAGACTGTACAGCGGTAACCAGGTGACTGTAACAGACAATAGTCTTTCTTGGGGACCTTTGACGCAAAAATTTTGGTCTGTCTGTCTGTCTTTCTGTCTGTCTGTCGGTAGACTTGGCTTTTTTTCCGCCGAAACGATACCAGACACGGCCAAAATCCAACCCTATCCGCAGGGCCCATAATTATTACTCAAGTTTCAGGGTCCATACTTGTGCTATCGTCGATTAAAAAGCAATGATCGCGGATATGCAACGCACAATAACAACATGTCTACATTCTGTATGTATCTCTTTATACTAGAAAAGGCATACTTAGGTAATTCTAAGGACCGTAAGCGTTTATCACGTTGCGCTGACAATGCAACGCTTGCACGAAAAGGCAAGTGTTTCCAACGCTTGGCTAAGACGACACGGTGGTAGCACCTACCCGTCGTCTTGCGTTCTACACCTTATCGGCCCCGAGACGGGCGCGCACGCTGCGCGCTTCGTTTTCCAAGATAACTGCAAGATAGCGCTCGTATCTCACGTGTGACGCGCCTTGATGCGCTCGTTCGCCTCCGTTGCCCGCATCTAGGCACTCTCACGCAACGCCTCCAGAATACCGTTTACCACTTTTCTTGCGCAGAACATCAAATAAACGTTTTTGTTCGCTCTCTCCAGACGCAAAACTATTGTCTTTTGACGGCATTTGCAGTGAAACATACACATACGGGGCCAGTTTTTTATAAGCAGGCGCAGCTTGAACGGGCGATTTTTCGTATTTTATAGTCTCAGAGCCACTGCCTCCCATGTTAGTGAGACACGAGCCTTGACAGTTCAAAACAAATTATGGCGTTTCTGGGAGCAAGAGTATACCACCGAAGACACCTGGGTGCGAGATGTGCGTGCTCCCGTCTATGGAGGACACGTGTGTTCGCAAAGCACGAAAACAACTTTCCTTGAAATTCCAAGTTGAGAGAGCCCTTTTCACTGTATTCATAAGCAGAAGTGTGGCCGTGTAACGGACAGCTCTCAAGAAAAGAATGAGTGGCTGTCCACTAGAACTGCCACTACTTGCTGTTGTGACTCTTACGTCATTGTCCATGCACATAGTGTTCGGGAACAAGCAATACAGCAAAAAAAATCCCACAATATCCACGAGTGAACGATGATGAGTGGGGCGAAGCGTCCGTATGTCCGTCCGTGTGTGCTTCTGTCTTTCCGTCTGTTCGTGCGTCCGTCTGTCCGTCAGTCCGTGCGTCCATCTGTCCATGCTTCTGCCCGTGCATTCGTTTTTACTTCCGTCCGTCCGTGCATCCGTCAGTTCATCCGGGCTTCCGCCTGTCCATCCATCCGTGCCTTTGTTCGGGTGGCCATCCGTGCGCCGTCGGTCTGTCCATTCATGCTTCCATCCGTCCGCCCGTAAGTCCATCCACCCGTCCTTGCTTCTGTCCATCCATTCGTCTGTCTGTTCGTCCATGCTTCCGTCCATCCACGCGTTCGTTCATGCGTCCGTCTATGCGTCCGTCTATGCGTCTGTCTGTCTGTCTGTCTGTCTGTCTGTCTGTCTGTCTGTCTGTCTGTCTGTCTGTCTGTCTGTCTGTCTGTCTGTCTGTCTGTCTGTCTGTCTGTCTGTCTGTCTGTCTGTCTGTCACTGCGATTACCTGCTGAGTGAGTCACACAACTAGGCAGCCCACCGGGACCGCGACGCAGCATAGAGACTTGGTCTTTCTGTTCCAACGTCGGAGCGGCCTGCAACATGCTAAAGCACGTTACGAAGGACCAAATAAAGCTCATCCATTCATTGCGAACCGGTCACAAAAGACATACATGGACAGACCCATGGCTTTAAGAGATTCGCACTAAAAATAAGCGTCGTCGTGTGGTAGATCATCTACTTGCCACGCAAACTACCTATACGTTCGATCCCCCCGACCCAAACGAGCGCTTCTAACCCCGAATATTTATATTATCATTTATTTTGTTTGCATCGTTCTTCATTTTCCAGTCGTGCCCATGATAATGATTTTTCACTCACAACCAACGACACCGACGCCGACGTTGACACTGACATCGACGCCGCCGCCAGAATTTCTGCGAAACGAGCTTTTTAGTGCTATCGCGTTAAAAAGAACACAAACCGATTTTAAATAAGATGTTCGTTGCCGATATACATGCATGTGAGACAAGACATAAGGGGCGTACGACTTCATGGCAAGTAGCGGTAGGAGACAAATTAAGAATGATACAATATGTCTCGTATATGAACCAATCGACAGCTTGTTCCTTCATGACGTGAAGTGAGAAAACTGCGTGAGTCACGAATCAGACCGGAAAGAGTGGAAATGACAGGAGAGAATAAGGCTCTCACTTGTGTGTTTTCATAGAGATTCTTCAGAAGTCCATAATGCCTGAATGCTTTTAAAAAATTGGGCGGGTGTCGATTGGCAGATTATTAGTAGCCAGTGACTGAGCAGCACGAGAGATTGTTCGCTTAGCAGCGTTGATGCCGAAAGCTTAGTGATGGGAATGTTGTTCATGAGTCATATTGGTGGGAATAACTGAACTTTAAATTCTCCCACTTAATCGAATGTAAGTTCAATTATTTCCAAAAATAACGACATCAATATAAGGGGAGTTCATAGCTAAGGCTTCCGCAAAAAAAAAACACGGACAAGAAGAGACAAAAAGCAACGGGCGAAAACTCACAACTAATTTATTTAAAAGAACTCATGCGCTTTTATCTCAAAAACTAACAAAGGTTAAAGGTTAATTGACAAAAGACCCCAACGATGGTTCTCAACCACCACGAGATAAAAGTGAAGATATCTATTTACACTACATGATGAAAGTAGCACACTACCACCATTTTTTTTTAGGCTGGCGTCTACACAGCTGTAGAAGGATACCTCCACGTGTCTTTCAAGAAGTCGAATTCTGGATAAGACAATGTGACTGAGGCTTGGCTGACACACTTATCTCCCATATTTTTAATATGGAGCGCATCAATTAACTCACGGTTTATTTTTTGCCTGTGTGTTGACAAAATATTTGTGTCTGTAAAAAATGGTGTGACCCCACAAGACCTGCAACGGTTCACCAGATGTGTTTGTGCTGCACTACGTAAAGCGGAGTCGTGCTCCCTCAGCCTGGTGTTTATACGCCTTCCAGAATGCCCAAGATAAGAACGGCCACAACTCAGGAGAACCTGCTACTACCGTTTTTACAGGTTCGGTAACATTTGCTGTGCGTTAAGTGGCAACTGTTTCTTCTCTGGGTGGTGCCAGACTCCGCCATCTTCCGAGCTCGTGGACACAGCTATGAAAGTTTCCTGGGTGCTGTAAAAACAGAAGTCACACCATATCTCGCTGCTACGTTCTTCAGGTCGGGGGGAACCTGTGAATATACGGGAGAGCAGCACGCTTGTTTGGTTCACTTTCCAACCTTTTGGGAAATCATTTGGTTCATTTTATCACCGAAATGAGTTTTCTGCAAACAGTGTCTAACATATGGGTGGGGTACTCAGCTGCTCTAAGCCTATTTATCATATCCTGAAAGCTGGAAGAGACCTCACGGGCACATGAAGAAAACAACGACGATTTTCAACAAGAGAATGCTATTGCGTTTTTTATTACTTTCAAGTGGGCGGAAGCAAAATTCAGCAAAAGTTTTTTGGCTCGTGGACTGTACCGCCAGCACACGTGTTCTGCCTGAATAACAACTTGATGTCCAACAACTGTAACGTCTTGTCTTGTGCGAATTCTATAGTGAAATTCAGCCCACAGGAATTCTCTTTAAACAACTTGAGTGCATTATTCACATTCTGGATATAGTTAACCTTGCACACGGTAATCGTCAAGATACAAAAAGATGTGTTCGGCAGTCCCTGCTAAACGCACGACACTTTTCATCAACGCGGCTGAAGAAAATGTCGCTTAGTATGGGTGCTACAGCTGACACAATACACACACCAGCCTTTGCATAAAAGGCCCTTGCCAACGCCTACTACCGTAGAATGTAGATAAACCATGAGTAGGGGAGTTGTAGTGAAGAACTACCAAAGCTTGGGTAACCTATATCTTTATTGGTATTGTTAATTTGGCATATAATCGCCAATACACTCGTCTCCCTATATGCGAAGCTGTCCCATTGTTGAGCAGCAGAGTCTAATGTAAAACCCACATAGGCTACACGCGTTTTGCCACCGTAGTTACCTACATATAGTTTATTACTACATTAAATTTGATGCCTCTAAGCGGCGACCAAATACAGTATCTCTAACGCATGTCGTGCGGTGGCGTTTCTTTTGTAGCCGATAGGCATTTCTGGATAGCGTGAATAGGTTGACAACATTCTGCACAAGCTGCAGAACGTTATGACAATCTCCTTTATAAAAATTACATTGATGACGTCGGAGTTATTGCCGTTTACACCCTTGACAAGAATATGAAAATTCATAAATAGACTTGCTGGAAAGATCCGCTCTCACAGACCATTCGAAGCACTCGCTTTGAAGCAAGGTAAAGATTTGCAAAGAATTGTAGAAGATTGCGCAGACGTATACACAGCTGACAGATCAGCAGGAGTGGTGATACCTCTGCTACCTTAAATATACCATACAATGAATATGTCATTCATATTTAGAGAGCTGGATATGGCCCCTAGCAAATTAAAAGAAGCTGTGCTGTCAATCCCGATATGATCAGCAATCAGACGCTGACAAGCCTGCCAAATGATCGAAGGCGCGCCCTTTAGGATATATTTAATCAAGTCTAGAGCACAGGAGAGATTACATTTGTGTAGAAGACAGCATGGGTGGTGCCAGTGCTGAAGCCTGGAAAAGATCCTGCGAGCCTCATCTCATATCGAGTTTTATCGCTAACGTCATGCGCATCTAAGTTGATGGAAAGACTCATATGCACAAGACTAACTTGGTACCTTGAGAGACAAGGAAGATGGCCCGCGTGTATGACGGGATTTCGCCCACAGCTGAACGCCCAACACAGTGTTTCGGACCTCCCCACCACGGTGGTCTAGTCGGCGATAACCAGCCGATCTGTTTTGCGTGCGGCGGCCCTGGCCATATCTCCCGATACTGCCGTCGTCACGTGCCTGGCTACACAGACGTCCGATCACGGAGCAACTACACGGACCGACCCAGTTTTGGTTATGAAAGTTCGGATCATCAGTCAAGCACGCCTTCCCGTAACTATCCGGCAACTTCGTCTCGTCGCTCACCTTCACCCAATCGTCGCTCCTTGTCCATGCTCCTTGTCCGATCACTACAATATGTTGTTATCCCTCAGTGCAGTTGTACTACGTCAGTTACTTCAATCGTGGTTTGACACAATAAGAACTAATAGGCCATTATGCTAATGAAAGCATAGGGGATGCTATTAGAAGTAATTGTAATCTCAATGAGAGGAAATAAAGTGCCCGAAAAGGTAACTTGCCGCCAGCACAGACTGAACCTGCGACCTTCAAATCAAGATATCGATGTTCTAGCACTGCCCTGCGTGGCGTCAGTCATTTATTCATCCACTCTACAGCATATAGATGTGTTTAAACGTGGCAGCGTCAGTCATCGCTCACCGCTGTTAGCCATAACTGCGAATGTGAAACACTTTTCATTTGCCTGCTGGTGTCACGTACTACGTTTTCTTATTACGAGCTGGCAGCTGACAAACAATTTCTCGCATGCTACCTGATAGCGTCGAATATGCCAAAACGAGGCCCTTGGCATACTTGTGCGTTAATTCTTATTAATACTGTGTCTAAGGTAGGAAAAAGTTATGCCATAAATTTACACTTCTTTTTTTCATTAAAGTGTAGTTGTACTTAATGCTGCTCAATATGAGGCACGGCATGGTGGGCATAACTGAAGGGGCGCCCAAACCTATACTGCAACACCGGCGAAGGTGACTGACATCAGTTTTGTAAATAGTAATCGATGAAACAGTGTTGGCGTCAGTGATTGTTTATTTATGCCAATGTCGGCGTGTAGTGTTGGTGCCACTTTGACCACGGGCAGCATAATGCAACTCATATCGGGCGCCACTGTTCATCTTCCCGCCGAAGCAAAGCTCGAAATTATGAACACCAAGCTAGCGCTCCTTATCAACATATTGCTCCTTTAAATGAAAATACACCCGAGATCTAGGCTTTGCAATCACATATTTTCATGGTATGCATATACCTGGACTCGCGCGTCTGATCCCCGTTGGGACCAAGGCAACAAGCGTCAGAGAAGCGCTGACAGTGCAACGAGTGAATTAGGACTAACCTGGATGTCCCGCGTTGCCCTTCTCCCCTGGAGGGCAATACCGCCGTGATGACTCGCAGAATTCCTGCAGCACCATCAACTGCAAACGAGAAGATTGATAGACGAGCTTTGAGAGCCGACAGTGAACAGCGTCTCTGGGCACACAAACGCTATAGATGTTTGACAGAGAGGGAAATTTAGGAGGGCTTAATAAGACCAAGCAGGTTGGAATACTATCGCTAGCAATGGCTGAATGGCGGAATATTTCCCTTAGAACTTTTCACAAGTACTACCAATTGAGCCTACAGCCAAAGCTTTTTAAGGGCGAAGCATTTCTTAGCGAACTTCGGCGACTTTGAGCGCAGCTATAGATCTAATAGCCGCATACCTTTGGATGCTCTCGTTCACCTACGTAACGCTAGGAAGTGCTAGCTCACAAATAGCAACGCTGACATCGACCTTAAAAGGAAAGATACGAGACGCAAAACGGCATTTTTATGGACACACCCTACAAAAGTTTATTAAAAGCGCACCCGATAAATTCTGGCGCTACATAAGCGTAAAACGGTCGACATTATCGGTGTTTCCAGCTGAAGAGGGCAAGAAAAAGGCGAATAATTTCAATTCTTACTTTCACTCTGTTTTTAGCACTGATAACCTCCGAAAGATTACACCGGGTTCCCGTCACGATGACCAAGGCAGATCACTTCCGTCGTTAAATATGACAGTACCTGGCATTCTTTCACTGCTATTAGACCTTGATGAAAAGAAAAGTAGTGGCCCAGACGAAATACCAAACACCTTCCTTAAACGCTATGCTGAACCCATTAGCAAGTACCTCCATCTCATATTTACAAAGTCAATTAGCGACTGCCGTCTTCCGGCGGAGTGGAAAATCGCGAAAGTTGTGCCAGTGCACAAATCTGGTGATACTTCTATCCCAACGAACTACCGGCCAATTTCTTTAACTTGCACTAGTTGCAAAATTCTCGAGCACATTATCTTAAAGTTATTAACCAAGCATGTAGAAGAAAACAACCTCATCTCTCTTTCTCAGCATGGGTTCAGAAGTGGGCTATCTACTGTCACTCAACTTGCAGAGGCTATACATGACTTCGGGCTGGCAATAAACGAACAATCACAAATCGATGTAATTTTTTTAGATTTCTCTAAGGCCTTCGACCGCGTGTCCCACTCTAAACTCATCACTAAACTCATAGACAAACTAGGCAATGGTCCAATAGTTGAATGGATTAGTGATTACCTTTCAGACCGCTACCAGTTTGTGCACTATAATGGACAAAATTCTGACACTGTTAAAGTTCTTTCGGGCGTTCCGCAGGGATCTGTTCTCGCTCCGCTCTTGTTCCTGTTATTCATAGATGACATTGTTGAATCAGTAAACGTTAAAATTAGACTGTTTGCAGATGACTGCATGATTTACAGTGAAATCAAACACATTGACGATCAGGTTGCCCTTAACGATTCCCTAAACAACGTAGCCCAGTGGTGCCATGATTGGCAGATGGTTATTAATTCCGAAAAAACGGTCGTGATGAACATAAGCAGAAAGAAAAACAAACTATTATTTCCATACTCACTTAATGGTGTCACCCTTCGCACAGCAACTCAGTATAAATATTTAGGGCTTCTAATATCATCTGACCTCAAATGGACTGCGCATATACATCAGGTGACGAAAAAGGCAATAAACAAGTTGATTTTTCTAAAACGGAGCCTACGCTACGCTACCACAGATACCAAGCGCTTATCTTACATTTCCTTTATAAGACCTATGCTAGAATATGCGAATATAGTGTGGTTTCCTTCAACAAATACTGACATAGCTTTGCTCGAGAGCGTACAGCGCAAGGCGGTAAGATTTATCTTTAACCGCTATAGGCGAACGGATTCCCCTTCCGAGCTTCTGCTCCGAGCAGAGCTACCTACGCTCCGCGATAGAGCAAAAATACATCGGTTGAAGTTCTTTTATCAACTGTTGCACGGCCACTTTAAAACTAATGCCTCCGTCTTCACTACTATAAAAGAAAAAGGGAAAGTGCGCCAAAAACACGACCTTATCTTCAAAGAATATTTCTGCAGTAACAATACCTTCAGGTTTTCATTTTTCCCTCGCGTAATAAGAGAATGGAATGCGCTTGATCCAGATACCGTAGCACAGCCAACACTTCAAAAATTTCTAGAAAGCGTTGAAAAACTCATGTCTGTGCTCCCAAGTTCCAGGTGTTAACCTAATTGCGTTCGGGAGAAAGCATCCACACTCTAACATTTTATTTTATTTTCTTCATCATTTGGTTCAAGGCAACTATGCCTGTATGATGTATACATTACTTATTATCATGATCGCGCGTTTCTTATGTACTTTTCTTGTATTGCCACTATATTGCCTTGCTTGTATAATGTTTGTATCCTTTCCACTCCTGTAATAACCCTCAAGGAGGGTTGACAGTATTTTGTAAATAAAATAAAAATAAAATAAAAATAAAAACTTAGCGTGAACCAAAATTAGCAAGGAAGGGTAAGATGGTTTGAAGAATATTAAGCACTAGTCATATTAAGCACTAGTCATCTATCTATCTATCTATCTATCTATCTATCTATCTATCTATCTATCTATCTATCTATCTATCTATCTATCTATCTATCTATCTATCTATCTATCTATCTATCTATCTATCTATCTATCTATCTATCTATCTATCTATCTATCTATCCGCTTGCGTTATGCTGCTCTCGCGGTCACCCCTTTAACTTGGCGTGAACGAAAATTAGCACAGGAGGGTAAGATGATTTAACGAATATGACGCGCTGGCCAAAACATGAATATTGTCACAATCCCGTCGCGTACGTCGTCCAACACTTCCTGCCAGAGAGTGACGCATAACCACGGGTCGGTATGCGCCACTGGTATGCGGGTATGTGCCACAGGTGATTGATCCAGGTACTACGAGAGCACAAATGGGCAATTTTAACGCGCGAGCGTAATGAAATACCCGACATCGGTACCGTGTACCCAATGAATGCAAAGAATAAAAGTCAGGCTCCCAGCTGGAATCGAACCCAAGCATTCTGCGTAGCAGTGAAGCATTTTATCATAGAGCTACACCAGGTTTCGGAACTGCTTTTCAAATAGACGCTAAACTTTGTGAAACGTAAATAGTGGTTGAAGTGCTGCCTACCCAATTTTATCATTAAATATGCACTCTGTAATGAAGCAGTGAGTCATGCACAGTTCGGCAAACACATCTTCAGTGCTAAAGCACGAGACGCTCGGCCCGGACGTTGTCGCTGATTTCACTGGCTAGGCCTACGCTCCTACCTCGTCTCGAATAACTGTTCTGACGATCTCATTTCTTTATGATAACTCCTTTGATACAGCTGTCACGTCGGGTTAACGTCAATTGTGGTTAGTTGCCATGCGCTGAAGTTCATTTATGTATCAGTGTGCAGGGCCAGCCTCCTCCCGAGCACCAGCGCTTCAAATCGTCTTGTGGTGTTGCTAATTCGCATGTTCCAATTGGCATGGGTGCGCAAGTGCAAACAACTGTTTATATGAACATCTGCAACTCTTCCACATATGTGTGTGCGTGCATCATTTGTACGTATATTTAGCGTCATTTCATGACATGTCGCTCAATAAAAAATTGCAACATGATCACCACATGCTTTTCATATCATAGATTCGCATGCTCCGTATGCTTCGCATACCGTAGATTCCCAGGTACGTGGGAAATGCCGAATTTTTTCATGTTCAGTCCTCAAACGGAATCACAAAGGTTGAAAAAGAGACATTGTTTAAAGATGACTTCTTATTTCCCACGAGGTCAGTTGTAGAATATGCATCTCATGTTGACTAGAAGTGGGAATGATCTAAATAAAAAAAACAATGCGTATGATTTGTTCGTAGTTTGTAACACTTCATATAGTTCTACTGTATGTCCATTTTGGGTTGCTTTTGTTTTTATCAAAATAAAGTAAGAGGTACCTAAAGGAGAGCACTTTCTTCAGCCTGCTATAATAATTTATATTTTTCGTTATAACTAGCTTTGTTAATTTCTACCACAACGGGTTTGAGGTTTACAATACACGGCACACTCGTTTTTCTGTTTGTATATAATTAATAACAACAAAGAGGAAACAGAACAAAAAAAAAACACTGGACGGTTCGTTGTTCATCCAAACTGTTACTGCAGCAGCTCGCCCACCTGTTCTAACTGTGAACACTTATTTTATCAGCGAAGGTGTTATTGGTGGAGCATTTCATGTCCAGCAGCCTTTGTAAAGCTTGTGGTCATCATAAAAGTGTTTGCGCCATAGAAATCGGGAAATGCCACTACCCACCAATGGTAGACTAAAAGTAGAGGCGACAGTTAACCCAACAAGAAGGTATGCGCCATAGAAATTGTGCGGCCTATCAGAAGTCTATCATCATAAATGCGTACGTGCCACAGCAATTGGATAAATCCGCAGCTCTGGGCTGTCCATCGGGCCCGCGATACCGCGCAGGGGCAAGCTCTCTCTGTCCCGACGTGAGAGCAGCCCTCTGCACGCTAAACGTACGCACCGAAGGACAATAATAAAGTTATTCACCCATTCATCCATCTACAAAGGAGTTCCGCTAAACAAGACAACGGCAGCAGTTAGCCCTTGAAATGGCACGTACATTATGAAGAACCCACCACCGCCGCTGGATCTGTTGTGGTTATAGGAGGTCGGGACTGTACCTTCAGTTAAAAGGTTAAGCAAGATTGTTTAATAAATAGCATTGAGGCACCATATCAGATAAACTTAATTGAATGCTTCTTAGTAAACCGTTGTAAAGAGCAGTAAGGTCAAGATGGAATAATAGTATGCAACTACCTCGAAGTTTAACAAAGAGTGTTTAATACAGAGTTGGGAGAGAACATATATGAAAGACTTCCAGAACGTGGAAACGCCTTAGCCTGGCGAAAAGAACGCCACCACCTTTTACGAGGCGATGCTGGTTGTTTTTTTTTTCTTTGCCCACGTAATTAGGTGTCATCGCTTACTTTATTTGTTTCCATTTTAAAATGTCTACATAAAAAATCACAGCATATCCACGGAATGAATGTTGATGAGTGTGACGAAGCACCGGAGGGTTATATATAGAAATACTGCATATATTTAGACAAGAAATTCTACCATTCGTAAGTGGTAGCTATACGTCGCTTCCGTTCCCCCTCCATGATAACGGCTTTATGGTCGGTGAAGTGGTGGATCGGTTATGCGGCATAGCGGGATGTTTGCAAAGGCGAAGTAGTGGCCAGTTTGCGAAGGTGGAACTATAGGTGGTCACGTACAAACAAAGAATGAACACTGTGAAACAATCTAAGGTTCTTTAACGCGCACCTGAATACAAGTACACGGCTATCTTGAATTTCATATTGGCTACTTCTCAACAGTATTTGCTTTATGATCGGTCGTGTAGTGAATCGGTGATGGGGCGTAGTGCGATGTTTGCAAGGACAAAGGGCAGCTGGCAAACGTGGAACTATAGGCGATCAGGTACATACATACATACATACATACATACATACATACATACATACATACATACATACATACATACGTACGTACGTACGTACGTACGTACATACGTACATACGTACATACATACATACATACATACATACATACATACATACATACATACATACATACATACATACATACATACATACATACATACATACATACATACATACATACATACATACATACATACATACAAGCGATGGACAGACCCAGGCCTTTGGGAGCTTCGTCCTTAAAATATTGGGCACAATTTTTCACTTCGCAAAAATTGTTCAACAGTGTGTTCATCGATGCATTCACTATTAAGTGCATCACAGTTTGTAATGGGTGTCCGCTGGAACTATTCTTAATGCCCAGGGAATCCTGAGCATAGACATTGCCTTTGAAGGAACAACACCGCATTCGTCCGAGTAAAAAAATGAAGTATTCCGAAAAACTTCCACGAGTGAGAATTTCAACAGCATGTTTTATAGTTAGTAGTATGGGAATAGTAGAAGGCCTATGTTTTTCTAGTCACCTCATGAAATGTTTTCTATCATTCGCATATCCTCTACTTCCATGTCTCTACTTTCTAGAACAAAAGCGGCATTACATAATGCGCATGAATCGAGTTCTTGAAGGTGACATACGCTATCCACCATTGCTCCCTTGGACGTTGAATACTCGCTGTGAGCTGCAGTTCTCATTGAATAAGCTGGAAAGTTGGGCAAAACTATGGCCACAAGCCTTCCCTCAGGCAAACTCTGTCCCGTTTAACTTCGAGTATTTTTTCGGTAGCCTCATCGTAGTGGGTCAATGTTGTGACAAAGCCACTTGTATATAAGTGAAACTCGCCTCTTATAATAAATAAAACCTAATAAACGAAATATCAGTATTAAAACGATATCCTCAAAATTACCACTGCAGACTTTCCAGCGTCTTCACAACAGTGAAAATAACTGAAAACTCTATTAACAGCTTTTCTGTGAAGTTAATAACGTTGATTTGATATTTTCAAACAAGTTTACTCAAGAATGGTTCAGCAGGTCGTTTCAGAGTGCTATTACTTAATCTATAAAGTACTATCGTCCAAGAATTAAGCCCACGTAATTAGCTGCGTTAGGCAAAACCATGTACATATGCATTGGCTGTCTGCCACTGTTACTTTTGTTTGCGCAGCTACCTTCAAATATGTGATTAGAGAGAAATTCTTCCTTTGAATCGCTTAGAGCCGCTTACCCTTGATAACACCATTGCTCGAGAATGAACGCTCATAAACGTTTGGTCCATGATATGACCGCGAAAGCAATTGCGGCCTTTATCACACGACCACGTTTGACTCCCGCATGAAAGAACTTCCACAGCAGCTTCCTTCAGGATACACATTCACATCACTATCACAAACCCAACACCACGTGATGTTACTCGTCAAGAAATTCACAGCCTAAATAAAGGTTTAAAAAACACGCACAAACGAAGGGCACTAGACCTGCGCAGAACACCTATGGCACAGTCACAGCCAAAGCTGGAAGAGAAGCCTTTCTAAAGCCTTGTTTAAACACTCTTGGCGTAACTGCTACCACACACATGCTTGGTACCAACTACACCCTAAATAAAGAAAATTTTTGTGTAGCGGGAAACGTCCACAAAATTCGTCACTCTTCGAAAAATCGTGGTAACCGCTACACAATTGTAAGGCACTATATGCCCCTTGTTGATGCTGCGGATGACGACAATGAAGAATTACGCTGGAGGCTTTTGTAGTGGGTTCGTATAGATAGTCCTTTAATTTCCATTGTACCTGCTTTCGTAAATATTCTTTACTTCCATGAAAACTCCATGCAAATTAGATTACCAGTTTTAGAATACGGGTATCTTTATTTTGTTTGGAATTATAGATGGTGCCCCTCGCAAATTGGAAGTGTGTTTCACCAAATTTCGATGCCAGATTCCACCCTTTATTTTATTTATACAGGTCTAGTCAGGTACCATCTCCCCTTTGCTTTCGCTGCCAAGAGCCAGCAAACATCGATTTTTTTTTACTTATTTGCCGACATTCCACAAGCCATAGAATGAATCATTTAGAAGCTATATTAAGAAAATTAAGCATTACTCTTGATTCTGAAAATATTCTTTCCCATAGGGGGTATTCTTTGGGTCACAGCAATAGGAGCGTCTCCATAGCAGCTTGCGAATTTCTTAGAGACACAAGAAGGGTTGCCTGTTAGGTTTTTACTAATGAAGTCCTAGTTCTTTGGAATTTGTCATTTATTAATTCACTTCAATTAATAGTTTTTACCTACTTTACTCGTACGTAATCTTATTATTGTCCAATTTTATATTCCCCAGACAACTGAATAATATTTTTTTCTTCAGAATTTGAAATTCCTTTTTGCCATTTACGTTAACCGCCGGTTTAATGACCAATACCACGCAGTAGGTACGAGCCACAACATAGGTACAAGCAATCAAGCGGTCAACAACCGACTCGTTACGCAATTCGCATTGTGTGAAAACTAGTTGTTACTGCACAGGGTCACTTTGCAATGGAGTTTCAAGCACCAACGTAGCTCTGTGGCAGAGTGCGGGGCTGCCCCGCCGAAGACCAAGGCTTGGTTCCCATTTTGTCCTCGGTATAGTTTTTATTTATTTAGTTTTTTAAGTTCACGTGATAGTGATTCTGAGCATCGGCTGTGGCGGATAACTATGTCACCAGAATCTACTCTTCTCGTGACCTCATAGCAGCTTTCGGTGTAAAAAACTAAAATCTGCTCACTTCGTGCAGCTTTGCTACAGTGACAGAATGTGCTTCGGAGAAGACGAGGTGAAACGGGCAAACCCACCGGTGCGGAAAAACAGGCTGCGTTGAGCAGGACTGTGACGTAGGTCGTTCGTGTGGCTAAAATTGAAGAGGTCTTAAGCTATAATCTAGATTGATTGATGATTGATATGTGGGGTTTAACATCCCAAACCCACAATATGATTATGAGAGATGCCATAGTGGAGGGCTCCGGAAATTTCGGCCATTTGTGGTTCAACTTGCACCGAAATCTGAGGACATGGGCCTGCAGCATTTTAGCCTCCATCGAAAATGGTCCAATACCTTAGCCACTTGACCACCATGGCGGGGCGAGCTATAGTCTGGGCAATGTTGGTCCAGCTACTGGTCACCTTATGCTAAAGCACGCGCATAGCCATCTCTAGTGAAATTAACAAGGACCAAAAAGTCGTTACCACGCAATAACACAATGACACCAAGTAAACTGAAACCAGGCTTCAAAATGTACTCAATTACTGCTTATATATATATGTGACGTTTTTCACATCGGAGTTATTCTGCCAAGGGCTTGGAATATCTGTCAGCTCTAAGTGTGCATCCTTTTGTAGCTTTAAGGCCAGCTTCAGAGTCTGTATCCCAGATGCGTATATTGCGAACACACGTAGGATGTGATTGATGTCTTCTACGACGTTACACTGGACACACAATGATGAGCCTCAGAGTCCAATTTTGCTTCTGAAGTAATATATGAACTAGAAAATGAAGTGTAGAGAGTACCTAAATGCAGCAAAAAAAGTTGCTAACAACTACTTTCGACGGGATACACCTCACAGATGGATAAGTACTATACAATATAATGCTGAGCACTGATCCAATATAATAAAACACACACAATTAGGCGGAATGTTGCAAAGTTTCAAAATTGTATCGAGTTCTATAACACCGTAAAAACAGGGGATATACAAGTTGAGCTAGAAAATACAGAATAGTAACCTAGGGAGTGTACGTAATGTCAAATGTAGGCGTCATCAATAACTACAAATACGGTTGGAATTTTCTGACAGATATAACAGTGGGTGCAGAAACAGAGTTGAACGCAAATGGCGCTTACGTCGCACCACCTACTTGTTTACGGCACATCTTCACGATGGCGTCTCCATTGAAGAGAAAATAATTCACACCTTCGCTAAAGTGTTGTTCACGAAAGAGAAGCGTTACCCTTTCTTCCCCCTTTTTTTTTTGTTCTCAACAATTGTAGCCACGTTTCCAATCACGCCGGCGCATTCCGTTCTGAAATCGTTCAGGCGGAAATCGAAGATGCAACCTTGAAATAAAAAAAAAGTGCGAGGAATGGCGAGCAACCACCACTATTTTTCCTCGTCGTCTGTCGTTCTTGCTGGTTATATTTTGTCGAAGTAATTGTTCATGCGCAGACTTCAATTTCGAGCGGAGCCCGCGGCTAGATTACCTATCCTTTTTTTTCTTTTCTGCACCACGTCGCCGCAACGATCGACAGCAGACTGTGCAGCAGACGTTTCTGCTAATCAAACTCCGAGAATGAGATTCGCTTTTAATCGAGCACGGAGCCAAGCTGCGCTCTGCTTCGGCCGCCAGGGTGCAGTGGTATGTACAGTATGGTCCCTTATTACAGGGAGCACGTGAGTGCGTGGCCGGCGCTCTTCGTAACTGCTGGCGAGATTTCGAAATATGGCGCATGCGCATTGGTTCATCAATGTGGTGCGTGTCTTGCGTCCTCTGCTGTTTCTCCGCCCTTGCACTCGGCTTGCGCTAGTGAGCCTTGTCGCTGTGCGTTTTTAAATGCGAAGCATTTCTTAGCGAACTTTTGCGACTTTGAGCGTATCTATCTATCTATCTATCTATCTATCTATCTATCTATCTATCTATCTATCTATCTATCTATCTATCTATCTATCTATCTATCTATCTATCTATCTATCTATCTATCTATCTATCTATCTATCTATCTATCTATCTATCTATCTATCTGTCTGTCTATCTATCTGTCTATCTGTCTGTCTGTCTATCTATCTATCTATCTATCTATCTATCTATCTATCTATCTATCTATCTATCTATCTATCTATCTATCTATCTATCTATCTATCTATCTATCTATCTATCTATCTATCTATCTATCTATCTATCTATCTATCTATCTATCTATCTATCTATCTATCTGTCTGTCTGTCTGTCTGTCTGTCTGTCTGTCTGTCTGTCTGTCTGTCTGTCTGTCTGTCTGTCTGTCTGTCTGTCTGTCTGTCTGTCTGTCTGTCTGTCTGTCTGTCTGTCTGTCTATCTATCTATCTATCTATCTATCTATCTATCTATCTATCTATCTATCTATCTATCTATCTATCATTCTCTAGCCGCTTACGTAAGGGTGCTCTCGGGGTCCCCCCCTTAACTAGGCGTGAACCAAAATTAGTACAGGAGAGTAAGATAGTTTGACGAATATGACGCGCTGGTCAAGACATGAATAATGTCAAAATCCCGTCGCGTACGTCATCAAACACTTCCCTCCAAACAGTGATACATACACACGGGCGTGTAAGTGCCGCTGTATGTGCCCCAGGTGATTGACACTTACCCCCGTATTCTAGAACGTCCCTTCACTCAACGCTTCACCTTCACTTGAGAAAGCCGATGGGAGCGCCGTCTCTAGGCACGGCAAGTCACTGCAAATCAGAAATAATTTGCTGCGATTCTAGAGTAGCGCAGCGTCATTTTGAGCTCAGCCGTGGTGCAGTGTTCAACTCTGTCAAGTGAAGGGTGAAAGTCGAGTCGAGGAGCGTTGTGAATACGGTGGTTAGTATCTACGCTGGAACGACGAGAACACAGATGGACCATTTTAACGCGTGAGCATAAGCAATACCCTACATCGGTAGCGTCAACCCAACGGAGGCATAGAATAAATGTCAATGTTAAGAAAAACCTGACAAAGGCAGCGTTCACCTACCGACGAATGCAAATAATAAATTTTGCGGTCCCAGCATGAATCGAACCCTTGCATTCTGCGTGGCAGTCAAGCATTCTACCACAGAACTACGCCAGGTCTCGGAACTACCTTTCAAATAGACACTAATTTTCGTGAAACGTCAATAGTGGTTGCAGTGCTGCCTGCCCAATTTTATAAATATTACATATTACTCCCTTGATACAGCCGTCACATCGGGTTAATGTCAATTGTGGCTAGGTGCAATGCGCTTAAGTGGATTTATGCAGCAGTGTCCAGGGCCAGCATCTTCGCGAGCACCAGCGTTTCATATCAGCTTCTCGTGTTGCTAATACGCATGTTCCAGTTCACATCGTTGTGCAAGTGCAAACTGGTTAAATAAACATCTGCAACTGTTCAACATATTTCTGTGCGTGTAATATTTTTACATATACTTAGAACCATTTTATGACGTGCTGCTCAATAACAAAATATGCAATATGGTCACCTTCCCTCCCCATGCTTCGCAAAACGTCGATTACCAGGTATGTGGTATCTGCTGAATTTTTCGTTTTCTCACTGTAGCTTAACTGCTACCAACACGGCCTTCCGCTTCTAGAATAAGCCGATGTTTCACGGTCGGAAAGCGGAGCTGAGAAACTTCGCTGCATCAGATTTCAACAGCCAGTTGCAGTATGCAGTATGGGGAAAGTGTGACGGGCTTAAGATGACAGGTTGTGAAAAACCTAATTTAAACCCACGTAAAAGTCAGTTCATGATTTTTAAAGCCTCTCAGAAATGCTTTCTTTTACACCACAAGTGCCTATTGGCCATAAATTCATTCCTGCTTCTGATTGTGTGTTTTCTGTGCACAAAATTACTTGAAGTTGAATAATCATATACTAATTGTAAAAGCATGACCTCTCAAATATAGGTTGGAAAGAAAGAAAAATGGTCTTTCCCGGCTGTGCCGAATTTAATTAGGAAATACAACAGCGGGATTCTCGTTTCGCTCCTCTGTAGTAATCAGTGAATGAATTCTACATAACAAATGCTGCGTACATCACGCTAACAATGCGTGACTGACAGCACTGTATCTCAGATTTCTCTTTACATACAGTCATCTACAACGGGCAAAACCCGGAAATTGTTCCGCAGTGGTCTTTGTTGTCCGCCGGTTTGGAAAAAGACACGGGATAGGCGGTCATAAATCAATGTCGGCCGTCCTGCACAGCGGTGCTTCTTGTGTTTCTCCGTCCATATCCGAGGAAACAATCTTGAGTTCACCGCCCTAATTACGGTCAATCAACGTTCACGCTACAACCAATGAATTTTATATTTGTACCCATCTTTAGCTCGTTCAACCTTCTGCTTCTGTACGTGACCGTACTTAACGTTCTGCTATTTCTTTCTCAAGTCGATTTGCTGTTCCTATAGAACAACTAGCTGAGCGGTTAACCGTCTAGTGTTACCCATTGCGTGTAATGTATCAGCCAGCAGCAAAACGACAGCGGCCGTCGAAGTAGCGTCGAGGAAGTGCCATGGTATGCCGTCATAATTCCCACCGATTTTCTTGAACCGGCAAAAGTCGTTCGAGTACAAGCATTTGCATTTCTGCAGTGTGTCCGGTTGAGGCTTCCTTGAAAGTGTGACTTACAACTCAAAAAGCGTTAGGCGGCTTCATCAAACGAGAAAATGAACTCTCGGCGACATCGGCGTTGAAACGAAGGATGCAAAATAATGATCACGTGATGACGTCATGTAAATTTCGTCAAAGGTCAGTAATGTTTTCGACTCATAACGTCATTATGACGTGGCGTCACATCATGGCTTCACAGCATGAGACCGTTGCTCGGATTGATTGATATTTGGGGTTTAACGTCCTAAAATAACCATATAATTATGCGAGACGCCATAGTGGAGGGCTCCGGAAATTTCGACCACCTGGAGTTCTTTAACGTGCACCCAAATCTGAGCACACGGGCCTACATTATTTCCGCCTCCATCGGAAATGCAGCCGCCGCAGCCGAGATTCAATCCCGTGACCTGCAGGTCAGCAGCCGAGTACCTTAGCCACTAGACCACCGCGGTGGGTCCCGTCACTTGGAAAATGTAGGCTAGGTGGATAATAAAGGCAGTGCTAAATGTCCCTTTGTCAATGCCTCTAGCAGCGGAAAACCACGTTAGATTCAAAGTGTCTCCAGAGGATTGGGTGGGTGAATATGACGACTAGAAAGGGGAAAAAAAAGAAGCTGGCTTTCTCATTCGAGTTGTCTCAGGCAAACGCATAAAGGCTCCTTTAGGATTTTTCTTACGCTGTCGTATGCTGTCGTATGCCGTCTTTGCTTGGCGTAACACATGGAAATATCAGTCATCCATAGCATACTAAGCGCACGCTCGCGCCGAGGAGCAGTCTTCTTGTTCTTCGAGCGCCTTGGTCATGACATAAGTGCATAGCAGTTCAAGAGCCCTGGCTGTTGTATTCTCTCGTTTATTGGTGTAACGTAGGCGAAACCATGTATAAAAATACAAAAAAAACAGGCAGCAAGGAAGAAAAAAGTGGGAGAAGGGAACTTAAAGTGAGAAGAATATATACGTAAGAAAATAACAGAAATAAAGAAAGACAGAAATGAATAAAGAAAGAAAGAAAGAAAGAAAGAAAGAAAGAAAGAAAGAAAGAAAGAAGTTAAAACAAATAAGGCATCTCAGGTCAGCATTTCCATCAGGCTTCACGAAGCATGCCTTAATTTTTTTGTGTTTCAGTGTGCCATAGTCGGAAGCGCGCATTGAGACGCCTTACATGCAGATTTTGTATTGAGTCCAGCGGTAGTTGAAAACTCCTCCGATTACAGCCGACATGCCTTGTGACCGTATCATAATTCTGGCTCCTAAAACCACAAAATTCAATCGGAACTGTTTCGTTTCCTAATCTGTATAATTAGAGATACAGGTGGGCTACTGCAGAATAACAGTTGTCCTCCAACAGGCTCACGAGTCATTTGATTTGGCCGGAAGGCTATGCATCACATGTGTGTACAACTACGCAGAATGTTCCTCATAACTGCGACGCAAGTGTAAAGCGCTGCCTGTTAGGTACCACTGTTTCTCTGTAAAAGTTTGTAGGTTGAAGCCTGCTTACTTTCAGTTTTAAAGTATAGCTTACTTTGTTGGCGTCAGCAGCTGTTTAATAAAATGTATTCATGTTCTCTTTCCTAGAAGCACGAAGGGAATTGATGCCGCATGTACGTCGTCTTGCGAAAGAAAGCACACGGCAATAACATCGAACATTGTTAAAGGGCCCTTAAGCCACCTCCGATAGTTTTTCAAACATTTCATGTAAACATGCGCATCGTGTGCAGACTGTCTTCGCGATCAACGTCTCTACACGTGAGAGCGTTGCGAGCCGCCGGTGCGCCACAAAGTGACTGAATAACTTTATTCACTTCCTGCAGGTTACCCGGCGGAGTTCCCGCCGAGGAACTGGCTGAGAGACCATGTCTTTCAGCAGCTTATATGGCCTGCTGGATGGCCCAGAGTTGATAATCTAGTCCTGAGCTGAGCAGCGCGGTCCACCAACGCTCCCGCAGGTTCTCATTGGAGACTGCGTCTCTCGCTTTGCCAATGAGTGCTGCATACACTCCAAGAGAATATGCGCTAGTGTGGCCCTATTACTACAATACTTGCACGAATTGGTCATATACGGGCCACAAATTTTATAAAACAATCCCTCATCCTGCCCACGGGCTTGTCTGGGCTCCACGTGACGCGCAGTACGAATATGTTGTGGTTGGTCGAGCAAGAGCTCGTGACTTCTGGTTGATCTGCCAGCAGCGGTCCGCGCTGCTTGTTGTTGTTCTTCGTGTTACCCGCGTGCGTTCGCGCACTTGGGAATCAGCTACTGCTGCTCGTAACGCAGGGTTGATACCAGCACGATTCGTACATGCACGGGCAGGCATGGCAGCAGCAGTTCGCCAACAAGCACGCAGTTTACGGAGACGACGGAGGGGACGGTGTCGCGGCAACCGGAAAAAGACGGTGTTTCGAGCAGCGCGTCGGCGATGACGTGTGCCACACGAGATTGGGAGTGACGCTCGACGAGAGAGCAAAGCCGCGGTTGAAGAGGATACCAAGGCGCATGGTGTTCCATGCAGGAAATTTTCTCTTCTTTGGGGAATTTTCACCTGTCACTTTGAGCCTAAGGAAAAAAGGGAATCGTCGTGATATTGCCGGGAATTTCAGGAATGGTTCAATTCTCCTATGACGACCGATAATTAGCGGTCACAGTGCGCCTTGATCTGCTGTAATCGGTTCTGGCGCATGCACCACGCAAGCAGAGCCCTTCAAATTTGTGATATTTACGCGGAGCAATGTCTAGTTGCTATTGGTGTTAGTCTTGAAGACTACAATGCGCAGTGTTCTAACAGTATGTAAATTAATAAAGTCACGCTTTTCTTTTGCAACAGTGCAGCGGCTTGTCATGATTTCAAAAGTCGCCAGTACGTGGGACACTTGTAATTATAATATGTGTGTACATGAATGGGGGCGGAAACTAGTGCTGTTGTGCAGAGAAATAGGCTAGGAATTTCGGCAGCGTTTGCAGGGAAACATTCCCAAAATAAGCAATGTTCATGCCTGTATAAGAATTCTTCGGCGTAGTACAGAACATCATTCCTAACGGGGGGTAGTTTATGCATGTACAAATGGCGACGCGCCTCACTGCAGATCAGTTTATCTCTGCGCTCTGTGCGCCGATATCAGTGTAGAGCGCGCATTGCTTGCTATAACTTGAGTTTCCGTTACGCGGCCACAATTTCGGTCAAATAAAAAGTTTTACTTGAAGAAGCATACACTGTTGCCTTCACCCACATCGCGAACACCTGTTGACATCCAAAGCGAACGAATTGATTACCTGTTTACTGCAAAATAAGCATACCCTCAAAGTAAAGCATCACAAACGAACTGGAAATAAATGTGACCTCCGAGACAACAAGCGAAATGTCATCCAAGAATCGATTATGGCACGAAACTCTGCTGGCTCAAATGCTGAACGGGCTGGTGTGGTATATAGATGTGGTGGAGGTCAGTGTGTAGGAAGCAGTGTTCATTTCGCAGGTCATCCGCGATGTGCAGAGAGAAGGAAATATTAAATTGACACTAAAGCAAAACAACCAACTGATTTACTGATTTAGGTTGAGAAATGGTACTCTTGAGAACCCAAATGTCAGTAATTTCGCCTATTATTGAAGAGGAAAAGTTCAAGTTCAAGTTTCGTGCAGAAATCTTCCCGCAATCAATATTTTTGTACTTTGGTGACATTACAGCTCAGTGAAGTTTCCTGAAACTCGGAACGTTATGGCTATGGCTCCATAGCGATGCGGTGACGTACATAATCTTTACTGATTAGCAAGTACGTATACAACGTAATAGAGACATTGAAAATCTATCAAGTCACTGCTTTTGGTGCAGGAATTTCAAGGTGGCGTCATCACCCATATATTTTGTTTTCATGCGCTTTCTCCCTTTCCAAGAGTCCTCTCGCGGCAAAAATGATGTTTTTGGTATTGAGAATTCGTAATTTACAAATGAACGAACAAGCCTTTTACCCTTCAGCGTCTCTTTAGCGTCGGCATGCCAATCTGGAGTACTCCTAAGTTGGTGGCAAGTGACGCTATGGTTAAGTGCCCGTCGGAATACTTCTTGGAAAAAAAAATCCAGAAGAGTAATGTCATTAAAATGTTACCGGCCAAGTACTTCGTAGAGATGGTTAACCAGCGAAGGTGAAATGCGCGGTGGTTGCAGACATCGCAGCCGAAGCCAAAGTCCCACTCGAGAATCTCTCACCGGAAGCGGGCGAGCGCGTTTCTACGATGTTGCCGCTATTCTGCCCGTAAAACCATTTTTTTTTTTCAGCTCGCGGTTGTCGTTGTCGTTTGCACTCGGCTCGGGAGGCTTCGAATCCTCGTCGCACTGTTGCTGCTTGTGCTTCCCCCGCTGCATCGGCCCAGCAAATATGAATGCTCTCACGAATCAAATGGAGGCGCTGTAAGCTGTGTGCCGTTCAGGCCTTCCCAAGTCCAACCTTCTTGCGACGCCAAACTCTTCACGTACCCGTGAGCCCGTCCCAGGATGTTTGTTATACCTCCTTCACCTGTCAACCTGCTTGACGGCTTTCCTTAACCGAGACGTGACGCACACGCGTGTGGATATGGCGCGGCCGAATCGAATTACCTACTTGCCGTTTCTCTTTCTTTTTCTTTTCTCGTACGTTATTTTTTTCCATCTTCCCATGCCTGTCATCCCTGTTTAGCGTTGTTGACGTGACAACCACTGACAGAGGCAGTTATGGCGCTGATCTTCTAAAATTTTTGCCCCTTCAAAGGCACTCCGGTAAAACTGCCAGGCTCGTGGGCTCAGCGGCACCACTGCGAAGGAATGAACGGCGTCAGTGACGGCGCTTTCAATGACGCGCGCGCTTTGGTGTGACGTAGAGAACGATGTAAATGACGATGAAGCTAATGGATACATTTAGAATTTTTCATGGTGAATGCCTTTTTTGGTTTCACCAAGCCATATACAGCTTTCGCTGTGAATATCGCAGAGTAAGATCACAATGGGCGATCGAACCAAATTATATTCTGCACGTGCTGTATGGCCTTTCACGCAACCTGCATCAACTTGCGCGCGATCAGATTGAGGCCTGTTATATCATGGGGGCTCTGCCTTTGATATTGACCGCGGCAACATGGCAAACCCACCATCAATATTATGCAGGTGGGCTGGTCAGAGAAGGTTCATCTGCATGCTATAGGTGCGCAAATAGCGTCGGCGAATGCTATTATCTCTGCCACCCGCACTTGCCGTACTTCCACCTTGCCGTTGAGATCATTGCTCAGCGGAGAGCAATTTTATACATCAAAAATGAAAGACCCGATTCTTGGTGGATATTATCCAATTCAGGAGCCACACTGCAGTTTTTGTAGTCACTCTTTGCAAGATCAACTAGCCCTGGACGTCAGGCATCTATATGAAGTAATAAACTACACCGCGATGTTGCACAGCAGTAGCCACCAGCTAAGTAAACAGGTCAGTTTAACAGGCACCGGTGTCACACGGGCGCTTCGAAGACCATTCACCCGACGCTCTATTGACTCAACTGACGAGGACGCGCTGCCACACGGGCCATTTCGAAGGCCGTCGTGTCAATCGTCTATCGAGTCAACGGAGCACCCGTCACACGACCTTTGAAACTTCGACGGCTATTGAGCGACGGAAGCGAAAACAGCGCAACCGTGCACTCTCGTTCCCAGTTGGCTCCAATTCCCGATCAGAAAAAGCAAAGTTGCACCATTATGCTGACAAAAAAAAAGGAACAGCGCTGGAACAGCACGGAGACGAGAAGACACAAACACGGCGCCGTGTTTGTGTCTTCTCGTATCCGCTTTGTTCCAGCACTGTTACTTCTTTCTTTGTCAGTATGTGCAACCAGCACAATTTGAGACAATATACACCATTATGCTTTAAAAGTAGCATGCGTGGGCGTTATAAATTATCTAATAAAATACTTGTGCTGTTTTGAATGTAGGAACACCTCACATTCATGACAACAGCAACATGCTTGTTCAACGTGTTCGTTATTGTCTTCTGGGACACGATCTGGGACGCATTTCTATTTCGGTGTAGCTACTGCTTTTGTGTGTTCAGTTGCCTGCCGCGTGAGAACAAAAGCAGCTGCCACACCCTTTCCCTCCTTCATTTTCGATTACTGTCGGACTTTAGCGTCACCTGTCGCAGACGGTGCAACATTTCAACATTTTGCATAGCCTCCGAAACAGTCGTGTGTAGTTGCAGATCTCGAATGACCCTCGAGTGACGCGCCGCTAGGGGCCACAAGTAAGAAACGCCATGATGATAGTGTCGTTTGCGAGCGCCATTGCGCGGCGCTTGCTCAAAACTGAAGGCAAGGCGACTCCGCTGTCCGCTGGCAACAGAATCCGTTCGTCAGGCATCTTAATACAGGGGGCGTCGGTGTGTTTTGTGCTAAATGTATGTCGCGTCGCCACCACAAAAAAAAAAAAGAAAAGAAAAAGCGGCGCCAGCACTGCGCCAGCTATGGGGTAAGCAAGAAGCAGGGTTCTTCATATACTTGTGAAAGGACCGCCTAGTACGCGGAACGCTCATTTGAACGGTGCCATTCATAGTTTTATTGTATGAAACTCCAAGGTCTCATCGGACGCGCCTGGCTAGAGAAAGTCCACCTTTGCCTACGCTGGGTTCGACCGCCGCGTTCATGGTAGTCATCAAATCGTTTACGAGCAGCAGCTGATGGCATCGGCCTTCTCCTTCGCCGCTTCAATGCCAGCTGAAGCTGCGTGGTCGCATTAATGTATAAAACAATTCGAGCCTTCTCATCTCTAAATTTGTTCCGTGGTTGCTCACAACACCACAAGCTTGCAAAGCAAGTCGCAGTGGCCTCCTATAAACGTGCAAACACAAATCACACTGCACAAACGCAACAACAAAATGGCAGCCACAGCTGCTCATGCGGTAAGAACATTGCCACAGTTTCGCTGCTTAACCACCTAAAAACAAACATGCATTATTAAGTATGTATAAACACTTTATTTAATTGTTTATAGAAAAATAACAGACGCTTGTGTGCTTTTGAATGCATTTGCATTACTTGCATTCTGATAACATAAAAAGAAAAATAAAGATTTGCAGCGCCACACAACTTTGGCGAGATATACCTTAACCTCTATCATCGGTGATTATTATAACAGACTGTCTCTCGGTCTGTACTGCCTTAAGCTCACCAACTTTTTCGCGTACCTTAGAAACTTTCTACTCGCTCATTCCTACACATGTGCGACTCGTCCAACTAGTTTGGGTACCAAGCCATAGAGGATTAGCTCTGAATGAGCATGCAGATGCACTAGCTGTATCTTCTCTTGATTGTCCTGTTTTACCTATTTTGCCTACTTCTGAATATATCACAGCAGCACGCTTTGAAAAACGCACAACGGCCAATAACTTTGAAAAATACCCTTTGTTTGTATCAGACTTCACACAGTTAAAGTTCCCTTAGAAGAATAAGTGGTGTTCATCAAGGAAGGAAGAAATAGTAATTACCAGGCTGCGTTGTCGAGTTTCCTCATTGAACTTTTACCTTCACAGGTCGGGTCTGGCACACTCGCCTTTGTGCCTTTATTGTAATGAGAGGGAATCTTTGGAGCACTTCTTTTTGTCATGCCGAAAATTGAAAACTCAAAGAGAAAATCTACTAGAAGAACCCCTACGAAAGTTGGGCTTAAACTTGACACTTCCGGTGATTCTTTCATTTGGCGCGGTCGCATTTGGATTCAGCCACAGGAGCGTTTTTACCACTGTTACGAATTTCTTACGAGATTCTAAAAGAATGGAATGCTAAAAATTGGTAACATTAGTTGATTTATGTATAATTTTTTTCTTTTTTGTATGTTTATATGTTTTCCTTTCAATGTTCTTTTTTGAAATTTAACACCTTTTTATTATTACCTATATTACCTAATTAATCCAACCCTCTCTTTCAAGAAGTGAATTAATTTAAAAACCAAGGCACCGTCCCATTCGTGGCCTATCCCCCTAGGTGGTTTGCGCCAAGGTGTTGAGGAACCAACCAACCAACAATGTACCTTAACCAACAGCCGTTTCAAGCTTCTGTGTAGCAGCTCGAAAACTCCATCGAGTCGATGGAGATGCGGCGTTTTGATGGCGGTTGACTTGATGGCCTTTCAAAAGTGTGCCTGTGACACTGACATTAGTCTACTCTCTGTAGGGTTCATCATGATCGTCTTCAGCAGGTATCACTGTAGCAGTAGTAGTAGTGGCAGTAATAATAGTAGTAGTAAAGGCAGCACTAGCAATAATAATATACGTTGTAGTACCAGTAGTAGTAATAGTAGTCGGGGTGGTAGGGGCGATGGCAGTGGTGTAGTAGTAGTAGTAGTAGTAGTAGTAGTAGTAGTAGTAGTAGTAGTAGTAGTAGTAGTAGTAGTAGCCTCCTGGTTGGATCAATTAGTGGGTCGACCACTACGCAAGACGTTTGTTCAGAGTTCAATCTCAGGACGAATTCGTTCAGCAACTCAGAAACCGTCGTTCGGAGAAGTTCGTATGAATTTCCTTGTAGATTCATGCTTTACAGAGGTGGTCTCAGTTTCAAAACCTTCTCCTCCACCTTGTGATAATCGACAGAACTGATCTGCGGTATGGCTAGGGTTCGACCGCTTCGTCGTGGATCTCGAGAGAACGAATAAAAAAGATAGAAGTCTCTTTGCCCTGTAAAAGAAAATGGGGGCATGCGAAGTTTCGCTGGTGCGTGCCAGACCTACTTCTTTCTGTCTACCTCTCTTCCTGCCCGCTTCGATAGAACAGTGGCTAGGGTGCTCGGCTGCTCATCCGAAGGTCACGGGCTCGATCGCATTTAGATGGAGGCGAAATGGTATAGAAGCCCGTGTACTGTGTGACGTCAGCGCACGTTAAAGATAACCAGATAGTCGAAACTTCCGAAGACTGTCACTACGGCGTCCCTCATGATCATATAGTGGATTTTTGGATGCAAAGTCCTAACAACTATTCCTAGTAAAATTGATGATTGATTTGATTGATATATGGGGTTTAACGTCCCAAAACCACTATATGATTATGAGAAACGCCGTAGTGGAGGGCTCCGGAAATTTAGACCATCTGGGGTTCTTTAACGTGCACCCAAATCTGAGCACACGGGACTACAACATTTCCGCCTCCATCGGAAATGCAGCCGCCGCAGCCGGGATTCGAACCCGCGCCCTGCGGGTCAGCAGCCGAGTACCTTAGCCACTAGACCACGAGTAAAATTTATGAGTCATGAGAGCTTCTAAAGTATCTAAGCGATTATGATAAGGAAAAGATGAGAAAAGTATCACCCATAACTGCCTCTCCTTAAGAGCACACGTCAACAGGTCGGCACAGGGATGGGGTATAGAGAATAAAGAATATGAGAACGAAAAGATAAAGAGAAGGTCAAAAAATAGAGGGAAAATTGAGCCATTTCGCACTACTGTGCAGCACACGAGCGTCCATGGCAGGTCTGCGAAGCATCGAGAGATGCCATGCTCTGCTCGCCTGGCGAGAGATTCGTGGGTGCAAGACAAAGCTACAGCAAGCACTCCCTCTTCGGCGAGGGTGAACCCGTAGAGGGCAGCAAGTCTACCGTAGGTTGGTAGAAAAAAAAAACAGTTATCACAACTCTGCCGCTGCAAAGAAGTGGCTGGCGGCGATTGTGCGCGCGTCTCTTCGGGCGTGCCGCGTCAAGGCGAGCGTGCCGCATCGAGACACAACGTGCGATCTGCATTGCTAATGGGAACCAGTGTTCGAACCGCCGCCTCGTTTCCGTCCCGCTGCCTTCCTTCCTGTTTTTTGTCAGAAATATAGTGTGTGCCGACGCTTTCTCCATTCGCGCCAAGCCGCCGCGCGGCGTGAAAGGGGAAACGATCGCGGTGCTGCAGGCGCCCGAAACTTCCTTTCCGGCCACCCATGTCGTGTACCCGAGCGACGATTGCATCCCTGCAAGGTGACAAAAGAGCGTACTGCTGCAGTGCGTATAACTTGACGGTCTACGGCCCTGAGGGACCTCACGCAGCTGCGCAAGCGTGGTGCAGCGCGCACTCTTCGCGCTTGTGCGACCACGCGGCTCCAGACTCGCGTGCACGCCGCCACTGTTGTTGCTAGATCCCTTGCTTTAGCTCTTCCGTGGTTATGGATCGGTCCACAGTGGTTAAGCTGTTCACCCTTTCTTTGCCTACTTACCCTCGCTCTCCTACACCGTGCATCGCGTATACTGAACTGCATTTCATCTTCGAAACTTGTTCGATTTTTTCGGACAGCGGCCGCGTGGTAAACGTGGCCCGTTGCTTCTCGCAATCATGGAAATCTCTCCACACCTGCTTTATTTCGTGCATCCCCTAGAAGAAGGAACAAAACGTTCGGGAGTATCGTATGGCGTAAGCCGAGAAATTCCTGTAAGGGTGGCGTTACGGGATGGGTATTAAGCAGTGTACTTACAATAATAAAACCATGATATGATTATAGGGCACGCCGAAGTGTATACCACTCCGGAAAATTTAACTATACCTTGCGTTTCTTCATTGAGCACCAAAATCTAAGCACATGGGCATCTGGCATGTTTGCCTTCATCGAAATGAGGCCGCAAGCACCGGGATTCGATGCAGCGACCTTTGGGTCACCAGTCCAGAACCAAAATTACTATACACCACCAAGATGTGGTGGTGTAGTAGCATAAGTTTGCGGTGCTTCAAACACGCTGGACAAGTTAAATAAATACAAAATAAACAAATCCTCCTTTCTGTGCCGTAAAGACTCAGGCAAGATTCAGTATTCGATGCAGAAAATGTACTACGTGAGTAATTATTCGCCTAGTCAATCGACTCCTATGTGACAATTACCATCATTCGTAGGCAGGAGCTGGCCTTTTTGTGAATCTCAAATCATGAGAGAAGCTTTTTAAATCCATCTGATTATGTAAAGGAGAAAAATACAGCATGAATGTTGGAAAAATGATGCCAAGCTTTTCGTCCGACCACAGTACAGTTGTGAAATATGAGATAGCCATATTGTGTCGTTATCTCTTTCCAACCACATCGTGCTTATCTATAAATGAACGCCAGCTTCGATACTGAGATTAAAAATTTCGTCCTTTCGCAACGTTGAAACATGGCGTTAGAAATATTCAACAAGAAAATAGTACCCTGAGTTCAAGAAAGTGGGAAATAGATAAGGCATTATTGTTCTTTACGGCACCAACAAGCTAGGTATAACATGAGGCGCTGTGCAAAAGAGTCAAGGATAAAAACAAGGACAGAGATATATGATGTACAACGTACCAACAAGTTTTGAGATTGTAAGTGTGTTCCGAATTATCGCACATACTCTGTGATTGCCAAGAGTCGAGATTAGCGTAACAGATCAATAATTGAGCCAAAAAAGATTACTGAATCCGCTGATCGCTGCGTAAGTGTGACCTCCGCTTCTTCGTCTCAGAATCACATTGCGACTGCGCAGTAATGAAACGTGACAACAGTGTTCTGCATAAATATGACCAGTTTTTTCTTGCAATATTTATTGCAGGAAGTGGCGCCTATGTGTGTTTGTGCCTGCTTTTTCATCCGTCATCTTTATTACGCCTCGTACTTCGAATCATGCGCGCCAAGTTGTTCACTTTCAAATGAAATTTACATACTACCATATTGGTAAGGTTGATAAAGTTTATTTTGTCCGCCTTGGTGATTTGATTATTATGTGGGGTGTAACGTCCCAAAACCACTATACGATTATGAGAGACGCCGTATGCTCCGGAAATTTCGACCACCTCAGGTTGTTTAACATGCACCCAAATCTGAGCCCACAGGCCTACAGCATTTTCGCCTCCATTGAAAATGCAGCTGCCGCAGTCGGGATTCAATCCCGCGACCTGCGGGTCAGCAGCCGAGTACTTTACCCACTATAGACCACAGCGGCGGGGCGTCCGCCTTGGTGGTACAATATTTGCGGGTTTCGGCTGCTGCCTCAATAGTATTGTGTTCGAGCCCGGTCGTGGTGGTCGCGTTTGGAAGAAAACGAAATGCAGTGGTCCATGTACTGTCCTACGTCAGTGCGCGTACAGATTTCAGGGGTCCTCTGGCGTGACTCATTACCATATCGTGCATCTGGCAGTTAAGGCTAGATAATATTATTGCTTCAGTTGTTGCCGTGAATGAGCCTAAATAAATTAATCTGATAGAGCATAAAATATAATCGCTCTGCCTGGAATAGCTGTCTATAGTCACTCTTTCTGTGGTCCAGATCGCAAAATCACGCAGTAATCATAATAATACGTGGTATTGTACACCTGCAGGAACAAGGAAACGTGCCTAGTGGTCGAGGCTTGGCACAGTAACACTGAAAGTGCGAGCATGAGCCACCTTTCGATGCTTGTGCAGACAACAAATTATAGTTCTAATTTCAGAAAAGTGGCTGGAATGGCGAGCTTGTCCAACATCATCGTTGAATTTATCGCGAAGGACTATGAAAAAGGAAGGAAAACACCTACACAGCGTCAACGACAAATTGGGTTTGATTGAAACACAGACGTATATATACATAAGCAAAGAGTCACGCGGTCAAAATCTAAACAGAAAGAAACAAGTTTCATTTAGAGAATATATAGCACTCGGGAACCATGGTGTTGTATGCCACCGAATTAGATTTTCTGAGCGCTAACTCCTGAATAAAACGTTTTGTTGCAGCGTAGATGTTGACCATGCATCTCCTTCCACGAGTGAAATACACGTGGGTTGCTGAGGGAAACACATTGTGAACGTGTACACTTGTCTTTACCCCTGTAGATTGGGCCGAATAGGGGATATTCTTTATGCTCAGTGCTCTGGCAACACTGCATGCGTTCGCCATGTTTTGTTGGGAACTGTCGCGGAATCGTCTTCAATATAAACAAGGTGCCTGAGCGGTGCCGTGCGTTTGGACTGTAATCGGCGAAAACGTCTTGAACAACGCTGTTTTAATACACAATGGTTGATTAAATCTGTTCTAATCCATCGCTAGGACTGAGTGTTATCAATGTGATTTTCTTGAAATCTAGACGTGGGCATCCATTGACTTACCTTCCTGAATGACGGTGCTGTTTCCTTTCGCATGCCACGGATGCTTGCACTATATATCCCGCGCCACGCGCCATTGCATCCAAACATATAAGTGTCTGCGATCAGCGGAAAGACGAGTAGGACGATCGACCGAATAGTACGGCCACAGGACGTGTACGGCGCCGTAACTGAGCTCTCCGTGTTCGCAGCGCATGCTGACGGAAGTAAGCAGAAGAAGAATCGAAGCGGATGGTGTAAGGCGAAGGGCAGAAGCGCTGTGCGAAGCGTCCGAGCTACGTACTTCGGCACAGACAATCTGGGCGCACACTGCCATTGGAAGCTTGCAAAGATATGACTGAGTAAATTTTGTGATCGGGTAAAATTAGTGCCTTCGCGGCGAGATCGGGCTATAGGTGGCGGCACCGTCCCCGCGCAAGTGTGGATAGACGGACGGTGACGCCTATACAAATAGATGCAGCGGTGCTTCGTTGCGTGATGCCTGAGCCGATTGTAGGCAGATAAAAGGCGTTGACTACAGTTTACTGTTAATATTTAGCTCTTCTCCATTGAATTGGTTCACGACGCCTATGCATCGTTAACATTACCTGCGAGTGAAGCGATTTTGCCTTTCATAGGAATGCTCGCCCTGAGTGACTCTCTTCACGCTTTCACACTAATCACGCCCTGTGTTGTTTCTACGTGGTTAGCTTGTATTCCGTCTGCTACGCACTGCTGTAGCGTCACTGAACTACTTATTTAGATCTTTGTCATCTGCACACTACAAAAAAAGAGAGAAAGAAAGATCGTAGTATGACCGCATATCTCTGCGATTAGTTCAGTACCATCGTTCACACTTTGCACGCATATGACCTTTTTCGGCTCGTTTGTTTCACCAGACTTAACAAATGGGACAGTTGATAACTCTAGTTTGGAAACCTTAGTGGTTAGCGACACTTTGCGCTACACTGCGTTGAACACATTTACTTCCATGTTCTTGCACCAGTAGTAGTATAAAAATCTGATGTAAGACAGCTTTCATCCATGGATTACGTACATGACAGTGCTACAACAAAGGCTTGGTTGATATAGCTTTCCGTCGGTCACTAACAATGCCGCATAGACGCTGACGACAATGTAAAAAAAACATTAAATTTTCAGGGAAGTTATACGGCATTATACATAAGGCATGCCGTCTGAATTAATTTTCAGCGTCTGGGCTCTTCAAAGCGTTCTTAAATTTATGCACACCGTTGCACACACTAATTTTGTTTTAAGTACACTCAAAGTACCGACGTGCCACAGTTTATGTGATAGTAATACTTCTGTGTAGTGGTACCACGTACAGAGAAACACAACGAAGGCTCCTCGCATGATCGATAGATCACAATGCCTTAGTTGTATACACCTACCCACAGGACCAGCGCACAAGTGCATGGCATAAAGCCTGCTTTTTTTTACAACCTAATTGCTATAAAACGCTGCATTCACACATCATTAATTAGTCCTCATGTTTGAGAGGATGCCAAGAAAATGTTGCAATGTGCTTGAAACAGAAAGCAGCACCCACTCTGAAATCATACTAGTGAATGGAGGGTACGACGACAATAAACAGCACTCTGGAAAATTGCACTCAACGATCTATTACATTGCATTAACAGCAGAGCAAGACCAAATGCTTCCGTATATACATCGTTTCAGGCACATGTCGTGTCAGGCATACGCCGTTTCAGGTACCGGACAAACCACTCTTTGAGAACGTGCATGACGCCCGCGCACATGAAAACACGACGCGGCTAGCACACGACGAACGGGGCAATCCACACTTCGCCTCTTCGGCCAGTTGCCGCCATACTCGCTCGATCTCGCAGCTGATAGCCGTGAGAAGGCGCTGCGGTGTGGTTTGCGCTCTAGTTGTCTGCAAATTTGTAATCGTCAGTGTACCTTACGCCAATGTAATGATTTAGGTCGCTGAACAAAAGATAAGTATCGCGTGTTGTAATTGAAAGATCCACAAATTCTGTAACCAGGCATCAAACAATAGGAATTGCGTAAGGAGTGGGTCGTTGAATCCTTCCAACCCGTCACATAGGGCTCAGCCAAATTCTTCATCAGCAGCAGCCACCGCATCACAAAAGTGCTCAAAAAGCCCTGTAACTGCGTAGCGAGTACCTCCTTTTTCCGAAGAATTATGAATAAAGGCGTAGCGGGTGCTTCCCAACATGTAAGAAACGATATAGGACGTATACCTCGCAAGTGCATTCTTTCAGCTTGCGCTGGCCTGTCGGTTTTCGCACCACTAAGTAGTTCATAAGACTAGAACCAATCAGCGCGGATAATGTATCGAGCGTTCATGACGAAATCCTTGTACGATTTGTGTGGCGGTTTGGGCTAGTTGGTATGACATAACTATAGTTACAGCGCGATAACAGAACGACGACAAACGTATCTTTCTTGTCCCTTTGTCATCGTTCTGTTCTCGCACTATAGCTATTGCCTTGTACGAGACCGTGTTCATTGTGATCCTCAGACAGAATAAATCGTGGCCTTGGCTCTCGCAGAGTCATTAGGACGATTGGCGTGCACAACGGACATCTTTCGGAACTCAACACAACGGACATCTTTCGGAACGGAGAACAACTAATCAGCGAAATGAGTGGCACCACTCGAGCTGTTCTCGTCGGCCACTCACTCCCATCACTCGAATCCTTCTCACTCAATGCAGAGATGAAAACGAGTCTGTTTAATCAGCGACGCGCGAAAGTGCCGCTTCGTGAATGCAATCTAGCTGCCGACAAAAGAAGTCTTTGGATGAATGCCAGCTTTCCGGGCGCGGTTTGACGCTGTGCAAGCAGTATTGACGGCACGCGACAACGCAGAGGCTTCGTACAGACGAAGTTGCCACAAACAAACGAAGTCAAACGAAGTGAGCCTGCTGAAGTACCACACAATGTTTTTACGCTCAACGACGTAATTCGTTTTGTAGGTTGTACGACAGCGTAACTGACGAATGAAAAAAAAAAAACTTCAAAGTACACATTGTCGAAGTGCAACGATTGATCTGAAAAACGACCCTGTCGCTGAACAGGATAGATAGTAGGTACTGGAAAACGTACCTCGACTTGCAATTGGTCCTGTGGAAAGAACGGGATGATGATGATGATGATGATGATTTGTGAGGTTTAACGTCCCAAAACCACCATTTCATTATGAGAGACGC
This sequence comes from Rhipicephalus annulatus, assembly GCA_013436015.1. Classification (NCBI taxonomy): domain Eukaryota; kingdom Metazoa; phylum Arthropoda; class Arachnida; order Ixodida; family Ixodidae; genus Rhipicephalus; species Rhipicephalus annulatus. The sequence continues at coordinate 61,501 of WOVY01015501.1, read as the reverse complement.
CGTAGTGGAGGGCTCCGGAAATTTTGACCACCTAGGGTTCTTTAACGCGCACTCAAATCTGAGCACACGGGCCTACAGCATTTCCGCCTCCATCGAAAATGCAGCCACCGCAGCCGGGATTCGATCCCGCAACCTGCGGGTCAGCAGTCGAGTACCTTAGCCACTAGACCAGCGCGGCGGGGCCGGACTAAAACGGGAGCAAGCGGCGTTTGCCAGCAGCGCTGAGCTCGGTAAATCCGTCAAGCGCTGTTGATTCTACACCCATCCTCAGAACGAGGCTCTTTCGAGGTATCGATGCCAAAGATCATTATTTATGCTTTAAGTCTGCGCTCACAATGTGCTCTCAGAACATCGCGCGACCCAAATCTTGAGCAAAAGGCGAGCGAGTAACTGTCGACAACACTTCAGAACGAACGCTAGGCTGCCTTTTTTATATTATGTTGCTTAGGAGACTTTATTGAGAACTGACAGACAATAATGCTTCCTTGGGTCGCGTCTCATCGGTGTTACCCGCACGCCGTCTGTATTCTCTAACGCAATCGGTGTTCTTGACTGACACCTCGTCGGTGACGCTGGTTTTTCATTGCCGGCGCTTGCGTTCGGCTTCCCTGACTAGCGGTTGGTCGGTGTTGACGTCGCCATTCACTAACGTGATTGGCTTCGCTAACCCTCTCTGCACCGGCGACAGCCTGGAAAAATACGCGCACACTAGGGAGAAACATGCCGCTACGGCGTCTTGCCCATCGGCACGATCACGCGGCAAGCAGCGGCGCGCTGTCGGCGCCGCGAGAGTCTGGAGGGGTGCGCACCCGCCGGCTTGAGGCTTCTTCTCGCCGACAGATGGAGAGAGGTGGCAAGGGTAAGATGATGCTCACGTAAGGAGTGAGCCCGAGCATTGCAAGTGTTGGAGAGGGTGAAGCGATCGATGTTGCGAGCGGGGGAGAAGGTGAAGCGAGACAGATGACACGTGGAGAGTAGCGACAGGCTAGGGAGAAAGTGATGTCAAAGCACCCGCACTACGAGGGAAGGCGTGACCTACTTGGCACCACCCCGCTACATGCGACAATGGGAGCACTGTGCGGATGGAGGGACAACGTTACATGCGCTAGCCAAAGAGCTGCTTCGCATATAAAATGTCTCAAGGCTGAGCACGCATAGCAGAGGAGACAATGGGCATCCCTGACGAACCACACGCGTAATGGAAAAGGCAGCACTCTCCGAGCCATCCAGAACTAATGTACTTTTTATACCATAGTAGATATTTCTAATGTTTTCCACAAACGAAGGAAAAACAAAGGCTGTAAGCACATTAAAGATATACTTGTGATCTGGCGGCTCAAACGCCTTTCAAAGACACAAGGAGACCACGCGAAGACCGCGGCAAAGTACAGGCTTTGATTTCACGGGTGGTGAAGAACAAGCTGTGTTTTTCTTGTCCAGGCACTGATGAAGCCTGATGATGACCCGCCAGGGTATTCAACAAAACCCTCAAGCGATAAGCAATTACCATCGTGAATATATTATAGTCAACGTTAAGAAGCGTGATGGGGCTTTAATCTTCGGGACTAACGAAGGAACCGTCACCTTTTGGGATAAGTACATTGCGGCTATCTCAAAAACTGTATGGAAAAACACCGTTTTTGAAACATCTCCGAACAACCGCGGTAAAGGCAGTACTAATCTCATTCGAAAGCGTCAAGTAAAACTGAACTGGAAAAACGTGTGGCCCAGGGGTGGTTCCACGGTTCATGGATTGCACTGCCACCTTTACCCTTTCGGCCGACGGAGGGCTGTGCAGACAATCAGCAGCTTGTTGAGGAACAAGAGGCGAACCTCTGAGCATTGATGGTGCTATACCAGAGTTTGTCTGCATGGATGAACATGATATCGCTTCGAAATGCGCCGAGAAAACAGATCGATCACGGGTAGGAAGCGGCTGTGCACGTGGTGTCTGTGTGGTCATATAGAACAGGTGGCTGTGACTGCACAAAATACGATTGCCTCGTATAGCGTAGTACCTCAGGATGTGCACAGGGGTTATGTATGCAATGCCACGCAGCCGCAGCTAGAGACGTGGTAGGAATCAAGCGTTGGAAGCATTCGTGCAGTTCACAGCTCGCATCAGGAGAGACTGTGTTTCGATGTGCTAGGCGTAATTTCAATGTAGTATCAGCCAGCTCCTCAAAAACGCGTGGACAAAGCGAACGCCCTTCAACTGAGCAGTGCAGACACCACTGCGTTTAAGGTGCATCCCAATCAGCTCGACCAGACTCCACTAGGGACTCACGTATTGCACCGGACAGAGCCAACCGTGACTCAGCGTGCATCCTGGAGGACGCGAATATTGAAGCGACATGGTTTTTTTGAAAAAGAAAATGAAATTTTGAGCTCTAAGATGATCTGGCGATGTTCAGAGATGTACATGGTTTTTCTGAAAAAGAAAATGAAATTTCGAGCTCTAAGATGATCTGGCGATGTTCAGAGATGTACACAGGGAAAGGTGGGAAAGACGGAACACGTAAATCGGAAACAAAGTGCCTCCAGGGCATGTGGAATATGAGCCCAGTCGAGCCTGCTAAAGGATGGGCAGTGCCGTCATGTCTGAACAACAGTATTCCCGTGCGCGACAGTGTGCGCATCCAGTAATGAAAAGGTCTAAACAAGGCATCGTAGCTTGCGAGAATTCCAAGCAGGCTGAATATAGCCAGCCCTTTGCTGTGTTTTAGCCCATATAGGAGGCCCCGAAAAAAGCATGGCATATGTTTTTGTACGGGTGCAGTGAAGCGAAGAAGCCACAGCGTGCAAATAAGCCCCAGTCGACTGGAAGGCGAAAGCCATGTTCTTTTTCTGATAATTCGATATTTTCCTCTCTTCCCTTTTTTATTTTGTAAGGAGGGAAATGCCACGGGCATGGAATGAGATTGCGCTATGCCATTGCGTGTATGTACCACTTTGATCCATAAGAGAAGACCAGAAAGTGAACAACGATGTAGTGTTTCTCGTAATTGATTCGGTTCGATGCCCAATGTTCTAGTAAACAAAGGTTCTGCGTTGTTCATTATAACATGACAATCTATTGAACCTCCCGCAACCTTCTCTGAAAACCTCCTGCCTACAACTTACGTAGTTTTGCAACGCTTCGAGCAGCATTTCGTTTCGCGAACTGCCCTCGTTGCATACTGCCTCATGCGAAAGGGCAGCTTGCAGTTTCATGAGGTTCACATGCACTATGGCTTAGATCTCCTGTAAACAACGCGTGGACGAGCACCGTTCCAACGTTGCCGGTGACGAGGCCTCTCTGCCTGCGGAAACGTGTGCGAGACGGGCGGGGCATTGCAGAGCTCTGGCCAGCTTGCACCGAAACTAATCTCCGATATCAGCCGGCATCGTCAATACAGCCACGGTAATGGCGTTGCGATCCGGTTGAGCAGCCGGGTGCAGGAGCTCGGGGGCTTAGAGCGTCTACCTTGCCCGTCCGTGCTTTCAGCATTGCCTGGTTTTAGCATAAAGTTGTCGCGACAAAGTAGTAGCCAGTTATTTATTTGTCTTTGTGTAGATTCTCTTTTCACGTCCACTTTTCTTTTCACGTCCGGCGGGGCTCAGGAAGAGAAGCCGAGTAATCGGGCCTTCGCATGTGGCAGCTCCCCGTCGTCTTTGTGCTCCTCTTGTCGCGTTTACTCATCTCGCCATGGCTCTGCTCGAAGTGTAGATTGGCTTTCGGCGAGTGGGAAGAGCGGAAACAGTCAAAGTGTGGGTCATGATAAAAGTAACAATTTTGATGCGTGACCGGGGACACAATTTACCGGGACTCGCTTGTGTTCGCTCAGTGCATCCTCCGTCTCCTTCTATCCTCGGTTATTTGTTCCACGCCTCTGTCACAGTGCAGTGTTCACAGCTGCCCAAAGAACTCCCGAACCTCCCTCCTTTTCCACCTACTGTGCTTCCTCTTCTTCTGACTTTTAACAAGGGCAGTGTCTGGTGCGTAAGCATGACCTGTTTTACTTCTAGTGTACCTCCTGATAATACACAACACGGGATGCTTGCTTCACCACAGTTTGAAAGAACGCGGCTGCGCACGCGCTGGGCAGATCCCGTAAAATCTTGTTTCCGCCTGTTTATATGTAGCCATAATCAAGATAACGCAGCCCACTTTGAGTTTGTTTCGAAAGGTCAACGGCATGTATGAGAGAGGGAGAGAGAGAGAGAGAATGTAGACGAAAGGCAGGGAGGTTAACCAAGCTTTGGCTCGGTTGGCTCTACGAGTCAACATTTCAAAATATTTCAGAATATATTTCCCAAAGTACAGCTTCGACATAAATGGAGAGAAAATTTAAGAACTTGTTTTTTTTTCTGTCCAACACAATATTGACGAGAACTAACAGAGAATAATTCCAAGCAAGGTATGGGGATTTTATGGGGGAATGTATAGGAGATTGGTCAGCTGCCAGCTTGTAATACATTCGAGCAGTACGTGACGCTAGCAGGCCGGAAAAGAGTCCCATGGCCACCCGTCATCTCCTTTGACGGCGCTGACTGACAATCCGAGGTTTAAATGCACATGTATACTTCATAAAATAGACGTAGTGGGAGAGGGATCACTATCACTGCATTTCAGTTGGCAAAGCGCCGCACACGTTATTCCAAGGTCGCGGGTTCGTTCTCTGCCAGCGGCAAGCTATATATTTTTGACAACTTTTTTCCTAATACTTACATTTCAATTACTAGATTAATACTTTTATTGCTTTGCTTGGTATCATTGGCTGTTAGTTCTCAATATTATTTTTATATATGTTGCTTTAATTTTATTGTTGGTAGAATATTTTCAAACTTGTTTTTTTCCTGTACGTGTAGCACACGTGACCACTGGAAAGCGCCTGCCTCGGGCAGAGTTCTTGCAGAAACCGCCTATTGATCAGCAGTGGTGAGTTGGATATTCGATATACCTAATGAAAGATATTTCTGGGAAAATGGTATGTGGGGCCATTTTAAAGTTTACATGAAACAGCGCATAACTAATCGAAGGACGAGTCACGGAGTACACAGGACGTGCGCTGAACTCACAGTGAATAAAACAAAAATTTTATTATATGCGTGATGCCTGAGCCGATTGTCGGCAGATAAAATAAGTTGACTAAAGTTTACTGTTAATATCTACGCTCTCCTCTACTAAATTGGTGCACGACACTTATGCAACGTTAAAATTACCCGGGAGTGAAGCGCATATTTTGCCTTTCATAGGAATGCTCGCCCTGAGTGACTCTCTTCACGCTTTCGCTCTAAATGACGCCTTCATTGTGTTGTTTCGATCTGCATGGTTAGCTTGTGCTCCGTCTGCTACGCACTGCTGTAGCATCACTGAACTACTTATTTACATCTTTGTCATCTGCACACTACAAAAAAGAGAGAAAGAAATATCGTAGTATGCACGCATATCTGCGTGATTAGTTCAGTACCACCGTTCGCACCTTATACGCATATTGATTTTTTTTCGCTCATTCATTTGACCAGACTTCCCGCGATCTGCAGGTCAGCAGCCGAGTACCTTAGCCACTAGACCACTACGGTGGGGCTAGTCGCACATACTCATCAAAACTTAATACACTGAGCTGTTATTATGAGAGCAACTGTGTTCTACTTCGCTGGTGTGATAAGCTTACGGGGGCGCTTCATGTGCACATAATTCAGCTTTGTAAAAACATCTTTTTTATTATTTTCTTATGCAAGAACACTCCTGGAACAAAATAATGTATCTATTAGGGCATTAAAATTAGACAAAGCGTCACTCAAACGTCATCAAGACATAGTGGCATGACAAAAGCGCCATCAACTACACTGGAAGTGCTAAACCAATCTATTTTCGAGCTAGAAATTAAAACGCCAGCAAACTTGTGGGCATTCATCTCCGGCCTAGCGCCGCTGTGCATTGCGGCACGGGAAGCTTCCCGCTGCCACTGTTTCACAAGCACTCGCGTTGTCTGCAAACTTTGTAATGCAGCACATTTCTTAGCGCTTTCACTGTCAAGATTTACGTTCCCATTGGCAGGAAGCAACGAAGCAAAGCGGGGCGCTCAGTTTGCCAACGTGCTCAATGACTCGCTCGGCATTCTTTTCTCCTATGAATCACTCTTGCACAGTGACAGTATTGCCTCATAGGCAAGAACAAATAAAATGTGGGCAAAAAGATTACAGGAAAATTGCAGCATGCGATTCCTAAATAGCCTCGGATACGTGACCTACACGGGCATGTGTCAACTTTCAGAAATACTTTGAACGGTGGTGACTCTATAAACATGGCGTTGTGGTGCTTTGTATACGGAAGCTCGACTTTGATTGTTGACATTACCTGTCATGGTAGTTTAGCTCTCATGGTGTTGTACTGTTAACTTCTAAATGTATTGTTCGATTCGCGGTATCGGCAGCCGCGCACTTGGATGCAGGGCAAAATAGTGCCTGTGTGCTTAGATTTGGGCGTACGTTTTGGCACGTGAAACCGTGCCAGTTATTATCATTATTATTGTTATTATTATTATTTCGGCAGTGGGAGTCGTATTTTCACGGCAGCACAATTAAGAAACGCTCGCGATCGTAGTGTTTCTGACGCATGTTAAACATATACTGGGAGCTTGACATTATTCTGGATGCTTTCCACGTTCCACGTGCTGACTTGCCACATGAGACACCAAAACGTTTTCAGTTGAAGGTGTGACCCCTGCATGGCGCTTAACCGGGACGGTCTCGCTTCGGGCTTGCCAGTGTCAGTAAACAAAGATGATACACACCGAAAGACGTGCGGAGTTTCATATCGTTCCTTCCATTTGGGAGGCGAGGAGCCGTTAGAGAAAATGGTCATGGGAAAGTTGGCCTCACAGAGGAAAGGGCGACGATGAAATTCTGCTCTCGGAAATCAATGACCATATAATGTTCGCGCCGAGGCCCGACCAGCCGAGGCGGTCTCGCCGCTTTCGGTTGGTCGATTCTTCCGCCGTCGCTTCTGTTGCTGCGGCGTCACAATGGGGAGGTCACGGTCTAACAACGCCAGCAGCGAGCGAGAAAAAAATGCTCGCGGGGTGTTCACCGAAACCGTGGCCGGAACGTCGATAGCACTTCTGCGCACCGCAACGCGACCTCCATTCTCTTCGGGATAAAAGACTGGCCCACCGGTCGTCTATAGTTACAGTCGATTGTGGCTTTCACATAAGCCGTATAAGGTTTGAGATTATTCGGTGTGACGAGCGGAGGTCAGACAACGAAACAAGCGAATCGGATGCGCTGTTTCATCTGCGCTCCAGGAACTGAAACTTCATTAACCTCCCTGCCACCTTTTCCTCTTTTCTCGCTGTCTATTTCTCTGTTCTCCGCTCCCTCCTATCAGCAGCTTCAAGCTTCCGTACTAATGCCTTTACCGGCACTTCTCTAAGTGTGCTCTTCCGCTTGACCACTTCTCACTTCTAAATACTCCAAAAAGCTATATAACCACGCACAACTTTACAGAAGTCGGTGGCATTCCACCTGAAAGGCGGATGCACAGAGGTCTGCACCAGTGAGCATAGCAGAGGCTGACGTCTAGGGCCTGACGAAATGCGAGTATCTGTGCCGGGGTGAACAACGTGTCTTTCTTTATATTCCTTTAGCGCAGATCAGTTTGAACGTGAAGAAAAGGTGCTATGCTGTAAAGAAGGGAAAAAAAACAGACAACAGTTCGAGCGCTTTTTTGTATTGCCTCTACGAAACATTATATAGCCCATTCCACGTGACACCACACACATGACAAAACCATACACGTGTGGCACAGCATACGCTAACAAGGAAACCTAGTTGTGAGCTGATCTCAAATTAACAAATATATATCAAATGCTTCGCTGCAAACGCTCCAGAAAATTGAGCTCTTTTTCGAGTGATGATGATTGATATGTGGGGTTTAACGTCCCAAAATCACCATATGATTATGAGAGACGCCGTAGTGGAGGGCTCCGGAAATTTTGACCACCTGGGGTTCTTTAACGTGCACCCAAATCTGAGCACACGGGCCTACAACATTTCTGCCTCCATCGGAAATGCAGCCGCCACAGCCGGGATTCTAACCCGTGACCTGCGGGTCAGCAGCCGAGTACCTTAGGCACTAGACCACCGCGTCGGGGCAGCTCCTTTTTTTTAGATAAGGCCAAAGACGGCGTACTCACCCACAACTTCCAACATTTCGCAATAACGTTCGCCTCAATAATTTCCCGCGTCAACTGCCCAAGATGACACACTAGTTAAAGAATGGAGTGCATCCACACGTCTTCCAATGGACAGCCAGGAAACCACCGGAAGAAATCTTGTCTTTTACATTGAAAGAGTCCTCACGCAAGTGGTCATTAACACACCTACCAGTCTGTCCTATGTGAACCACGCCACACGGCAGCAGGAACATGCAGACAACAGCAAGGGCGCATTTAACAAACTTAGTTACATGCTTCTTTCCACATGTGGGTTGCGCCTCCTTCTTGGTGTTCGCAAGCTTACATAGATGGCTTAGTTCGTCTGGAGCAGAGAACACTATGCGAACATTTTCTCTGAGGGCTATCTTTTTCAAATGGTGTGAAATTTGATGTACATACGGTATGACACGGGTTTTCCCAGCATCGGGCTCACTATTGGTCTGCGGTCGTCTCCGCATAACATCCCCACATAGCACTCGCACTGTCGTCTGTGTGTTTTTTTTCCTTCTTTACTGCATACCATATTTTCCTCACACTCAAACTGAGCTGCGCTAAAGCAATGTCATTTTATCATGCACCAAGTCACCCAGTCAGCAGTACGTGTCTTTCAGGTCCGCTCCATGCACCGTATACTTACTTTACCACGTATAGGAGACATACAGCAAAAAAAAAAGCACGAGTGTCTATTATAAAATGAGATAAAAAAATGGAGTTAAAAAAACGATCATGCGCTTCCCTTCATTGAGTTATCTGTGCACAGTTATGGCAAGCAAATGACCAATTGACTTCCGCGGTACATCGCTAGATTCGGTAACGCATTTACAACATAATAGTTTCCAAGCAACTGTTTGCAGCGCAATGCTGAAAATAAAACCACGGAGAAACGTAGCTATAGGACGGAACATAACGTAATATGTTAGAAAGAACACTGTCTAAGCCAGCTCGGCAAGATTTCGTGTCGCTGTGAGCTTTAGTGTCTTCCACAGTTTTGGCAGTGAACATGCCACTCAAACAGATGTAAATCTACGCACGTTAAAAAAAGCGACTATGTTGGGCAAGCACACTCGGATAAGACCGGAACGTATAGGCTGCCAGAGTTTCCGAAAAAATTTCGCGTTCAATAAAAGCTACCGGCAAGCGAGCATACTGGGATGGTCCGTCGATACTAGTAGTCACTTTTATGGAGCCCCCTTTCGAGGCACAAAAGGGACAAGACGAAGGAGACGGCTCTGTGGAAAGTTTAAACACGAACACGTCATAGTCGTGGGACGATGCCTTGGTTCCTCGAAGCCTTTGCGAGCGAAACCCAATCGACTTCCTTCTGAGCGGTCTGCTACAATTCGTGTAAGTAGGCCGATGCACGTTAACGAGATGTTTTTAAATAGCGCCGTTTCTATCCGTTATTGGCGACTATATACCGACGATTCCGCTTGTAAACACACAGTCGCAGATCGTTCACAGTGGCTGTTGCGTGTTTCCGAGTATCAGCGTTGCTTCAAAAGTGCTGCTTCGAAGCTCATTCGTGACTCTAAACAAAATAATGACGAGAATCAATAAACTAAGCAGGCTATATATGGAGTGGATGTAGTTTATTTCGATTTCCTAAAATGCTTAGTACGTGCGCTAGCAATTTATTTTACCCACAAGCAGTGAAGAGAAGAGCGGACGATTAGCGTGTTGACAGCAACTCCGTAACCGAGACCATACCCTAATGACCACATGGAGTCGATATCTCGCAAAAATCACATTACACGTGTGTGTAGCACAGTCAGATGGTCAATGTAAAATAGGCAATCTGACAAATCAGTGGGCTAACTTTTTTTGGCAAAGTCAACAGGACAGTTCCAAAAAGTCGCAAATTTTAGGCCAAAGTCGCTAAACGACGGTAATGATGATGATAACTTTTTCCTGAGTCTTTAGCTTCTGACTCGATAAGGCACGTGATGAAATTATTTTCTATTTCAACAATATTTTAAGTGAATTTCTGTTGTGTCAAATAATGTTGCACTGCGCTGTTACCTCCTCGCTACGCCACTGTGAACCAGTGAGCAGCTGTAGTTCACCTGTTTGCAAGAAATCATGAGCGGTTCATTTAAAAAATTTCCGCGCGAACACACGACACATTCACGCACACACACACACTCGGGCATCAAACACTCACAGCGCTCACTTCCAACTCATTTATTCATAACACTAAGACTTGAATATGTATACATGGGGCACATGCGCACATAAACACAAGATATATATATATATATATATATATATATATATATATATATATATATATATATATATATATTTTTTTTTTACTCCGACGAAGGCAGGCCCACCTGCCGAAACGTTAGAAAAAACTGCGTTTCGTACGTTTGTCGTCTTCCTTTTTTCGACTATATATATATATATATATATATATATATATATATATATATATATGTGTGTGTGTGTGTGTGTGTGTGTGTGTGTGTGTGTGTGTGTGTGTGTGTGTGTGTGTGGTAACGTAAGAAGGAAGAAGGTAGTGTCTGATGGTAGAGGCTGAGGATGAAAAGTGACAATGGAATGAACATGGCGTACAAGCCAGGCCACGTGTGCCATTCATCATAGCGTCACACGAGTCGACAGGATGAAGACCTTCCAGCACTTCATCAGCCGCTCATTATCGACACAGTTCCCCAGAAGACGCGCCGACCGTACATCGACTATCGAATCATCTATCAGTACACAGCGACCAGCACCATGCCAGTACCATCGGACGACCTTGACATCCCCAAGTACACTAGATCGGTGGACGATGGTCCCGTACAGGACTGGCTCAACTTGTTCAGCTCCACGCCACCGGTGCTTCCTGGTCGGAATGGGAGATGGCCACTTACATCAGTGTCAGTGACTACGTCACCGGTAAGGTATTGAAATTTTACCTCACCCACATATTCGAGAACTATAAATTGTGGCAAAGAATCAAAGAAATATTGATCACCCGGTTTCATGATTACGATGAAGACTCGATTACAACACGCCATCTGATGGCAATCGAGCTCAGTTGCTACAAACCGCAACAGTCTTCACGCATTGACACAGCAAGAATAAGTCGGTCATTCTCATTCCCACAAGACAAATTAACGCATCCACTTCCTGAAAGACATCTAGATCTGTTTGCAGGAAGAGTCAAACATCTATAATGTTTTGCTACTGCACGAAAACCAACCTTTACGTCATCACTGCACCGTAGCACTCATGTTAGGGAGCCACCCTTTGCACTGTATTCTCCGTCTCGCACACTTGGATCATATCCTGGTTTTCCATAACTTGGTTTTCCAGTTGCTCACAACGCTCGCTCACATGCTCGCTACGGTTGGTATAGAGCTGAATAACTTCGAAGACACCCAGCCAAGCCCAGTGCTTTCCGTCGCATCAGAACTGCTGAGCTCCAAAGTTGAGCAGAGAGAGATATATATTCCCAAGTAAAATCTAACCAAACCAATCCTTTCGCAGTGTCGTCCTCGAGTTCCCAGCCACCTGAGAGCCCAACCAACACAGGAGGCTCGGAAGAATCAACCTTCAAGCACTGCCCTGTGCCAGAAACGTTCATTAAGAATGGCATTGCAAGAGCCTCAGCAGATTTTTCTCTCAATTCTGGCGCACTATCTCCATTGCCTGACACGAATCAAGACACCCTAACAAGTATCAACTATTTGCTGGTCACATTAACCTCCAAAGAAAAGCGGGCTCATGTTTCTGCAGGAAGTCCAGCTCGTCCGATAATGAAACATCAGCGATGCCGAGAAAAGCTACAAGGAGAACCCCAACAGCTAAAACAGACACACCAACAGGGACAATGAAGAACTGGAGCCACATCGCAAGCATACTTGCGGCATAAAGAGTGTCGGAAACAACAGCCACTAAAGAGAAGACTGATTCCGCATCTGAGACAACTTCGCAGAAAGAAAAGCCAAGGAACTTTTCTGCAACAGCGTTCAAGATTGCGCCTTCGGTCTAAACATCTGCGCCATCACCATAGAAAACTCTCTGAAAGCCACAAAACATCCGCTTGTACTCTGCAGGAACACAAGCAGTGTCCAATCAGCCTCGATCAACGGGCAAGCAAACTGCATGCACGGCATTTGTATCACCCACGACGAAAAATGCGACGCCTACGAAACTTTCAGTCCTGCAAAGCGTTTAACCTCGTTCATTCTTCGCAAGATTACTGGCTGTGTTTCCATTTGTTTCCACGCTAAAAATATGCTCATGTTGTCCAGAGCATAACAGCCAGCCTCGCCCACTGGAGTTGTACTTGATAACCCCGGATTGCTGCCCTCTCCTGTGCAGTCTTTGTGCGATCTTACGGAATTTCAATGTGATGTGGCCCATTTCAACATGGCCCATTTCGACATTTTTTTTGCGTTCTAAGACGGCACATTCATCATGCATTGTATTACACAACATGCTCATTCTTTCGGGGGGATGGCGAATCGTGTAACGTAAGAAAGTAGTGACTGATGGTAGAGGCAGAGGATGAAGAAGTGACAATGGAATACACATAGAGTATGAGCGAGGCCACGTCTCCCATTCATCATAGCGTCACACACACACACACACACACACACACACACACACACACACACACACACACACACACACACACACACACACATTAGCGAACGGGTGATTGCCGAAGAATTTTGCGATCTTATACTGAGAAATGGAGAGACCACCCAAACGAGCGAATATAAATCCTCAGCAGAATCAGCTTCGGCGGTTGTAACAAAGTCCTCTGCGATCAGTTCATCAGATCTGGATGACAGCTTCACACCAGAGGAGCTCCAATATGTGTTGTCTTCAGTAAAACGAACAAGTTCACCAGGAACAGATGGAGTTACATACGCTGCTCTTGCTAATTTGTGCAAAAAAGGAAAATTACACCTGTTGGACATCTATAATAAAATTTGGCAAGAAGAAAAAGTTCCGGAAAGTTGGAAGATATCAAAAGTAGTACCGTTGCTAAAGCCAGGGAAGAGCCCTATGCAGTTGGAATCGTTTAGGCCGGTTAGTTTGACGAGTTGTTTTTCAAAAGTGATGGAAAAAATGATCAATGAACGAATTTTATGGTGGCAAGACATGAAAAAACTCCTACCAGAAAGCATAGCCGGCTTCAGAAGAGGTAGATGCACAATGGACTGCATTCTGGATTTGGTCACAGATGTGGAAAACCAACGAACGCAAGGAAACATCACTGTCGCTGTATTCCTTGATGTCCACCGTGCATACGACACAGTGAGTCACGTTCACGTTCTGGAAGGCCTGGCGTTACAGGGAATCAAGGGCAAGATACTGCGTTGGATCGCTGACTTCCTGAAGCACCGGAAAATGTTTGTAGTTACGCAGGAGGGCCCAACGTCAGAACATGTCGTCAACCAAGGAGTGCCACAGGGCAGCGTACTAAGCCCTACTCTCTTTAATGCAGTCATGGCGCAGCTCCCATATAATCTTCCACCCAACATCAGATGTTCAGTATATGCTGATGATATAAGTATATGGACGTCTGGTCCATCGTTTTTGGATATACAACAAACTCTACAAGAAGGATTGGATAATGTAGACCATTTTCTAAAACAAAGAGGTATGGCACTGAGTCTGGCCAAAACAGCCATACTTCCGTTTACATTAAAAAGACCTGGAAATTTCCAGATTATTCTGCAAAATCAGACTATTAAAATGGTTAAAACTCATAAATTCTTGGGAGTAATTTTAGACCGGAGACTAACATGGTCGCCTCATGTCCAGTCCCTGGAACAAAAAATGAATCAGGCCATTCGAATCCTCCGGCATCTCTGCGGGGCCAAATGGGGTGGTACTACAGAGTCGTTATTAGCCCTACATGTTGCCTGGATACGCCCCATCGTAACTTACTCACTGCCCCTGCTGCACGGACTCCCAGCCTCCACCGAAAGGAGACTTCACTTGTTATTGGCAAGGAGCTTGAGGGTATGTCTGGGTTTACCACGGTCAACTTCCAGTGATTTAGTGTATGCGGAGGCTCGATAGCCACCTTTGGCAGTACTGCGAACTAAAGAAACATCTCGAAATTTATTTAGAATTTTCACGCAACATGAAAGTCATTTTTTATCTGGTGCACTAACACAAAGAACGGCAACGAGACTACAGGATACTATATCATCATTTCAAGCAGTAGTACCAGAATTTAAACAATGGAAACCTTCAAAACCACCTTGGACGCTGCCACTTCTCAACGTTATCCGTGAAATAGACGGCATAGAGAAGAAAGCAGCCATGGCACCTCTAATAGCGGCACAGTTGGTACTTCAACAGCTTCATGTAATGCATAATGGAAAACGAAGATATATACAGATGGATCATGCACAGAAGAAGCGTCAGCCTGTGCGGTCTTTATACCCGAAATTCAGGAAAAGAAGATGTACAAATTATCGCACAAATCTTCATCGACGACAGCAGAATTGGTGGCTATCTTTGAAGCAGTTAAGCTTATCTGCGAGAATCCAGATCCACGAAAATGGGTGATATGCACTGATAGCAAACCTGCGCTTCAGCTAATCAGAAATGTGAGATCACCTTACAGAAATGGTGAAATACCACAATGTATAGCAGAAACTGTGGAATATGCCTCATCGCAGGGTCACAACATCGTATTCCAATGGATACCCAGCCACATTGGAATAAAGGGAAATGAAGATGCTGATAGTCTCGCGAAGAAAGCATTGAAGGAAGGACGGGATTGCACAATCCCTATATCTGGGACGGATATTCGACATTTTATATCGCAAGGGGCTAACCATTGTTCGATGGAGAAGTGGTTTGAGAGCCCTAAATCAAAGGAAACGGTACTTTATGAAGTTGATCCACACAGAAAATTTTCCATAGCGACAGACCTTCCACGACACCTAGAGACATTGATCCACCGACTTAGATTGGAAGTAGCATACACAAACAGCTTCCTGCACAAGATACATCGATCCAACTCACCGGAATGCCATTGTGGTCATGCAGAAGAAAATGTTCGCCATATTCTTTTGGAGTGCATTAAATACGCGAAAGAAAGAGAAAAATTAAAGAACAAATTAGCAAGTTTGGACAGGCGGCCCCTCACAATAAAGAAACTACTTGGACCATGGCCTGAGATGCATCTTCAGAAAAAGGCAATAATCTTCCTGACAGACTTTTTAGTGGAGACCGGACTGGACAATTCAATTCAATTCAATTCAATTTTATTTACCAGTTTATACATACTGGATGGTTGCGTTGGGTTAAAAGCTACATAAGTAGCTTGACGAGACCCAACGACCAGACTATACAGGGCAGTAACAGCAAGCAGACGAAAAAACCAACAAGTAAAACAGAATACCATATCGTATGTACATATACAGCGATTTACAGGGATTTCCAGCATGAAGATTGCAGGAAGAAAAAGTGAAAATAAATACATGTGCATAAAAAGTGCTAGAAAAAATAAATAAATAACTGCTATATACAATAAAATACGGCTATAGCATAAGTAATAAACATAAATAATATTAACACAGAATAATAACACCGTACCAATGTGGCAATACTAGCTATTCGGGACAAAATAAAAAGAAAACACTGGCCATATAACACAGCAAGAAATTCATGTAAGCAGAAAACTGTGTTGAAGAAACAACATAAGTTACGCACAATTCAATTACACAGAAAGTCACAGTATGTGATATTACAAGTGAACGAAATATAAGCGGAAGTCTTTTTTACTGACCGTGTCAATGTCTTTATATTTATTTAAAGCAGATGGTAGGTTATATGCCAACGATTGATGTTTGTAGTGCGTCCTGAAATATGGAACTGACCATGTCTCAGGGTTCCTTGTGTTCACATTAATTCTACGACGTTCTAACGATGCCAACTGTTTTATATAGTTCTTGAGGGATTCAGAAGCATATCGCACAGTATGTAATAAACGAAAAGTATAAAGGTTGTCAATTCTAATAATGTTGTACTTAGGAAATGCTTCTCTGGTGCTAGAATAATAGTCTATGTTGTCAATATAGCGAATAATCTTCTTCTGTAGCATAAGAATTTTACGTATGTTAGTTATAGTGGTTGTACTCCACACTAAGGCGCAATAATTTAAGTGGGCATGAAATAAAGCATTATAAATCTGTACTTTGGCCTTTGTAGGTAGCAAACTACGACATCGTGATAAGACACCTGTCACAGAGGAGAGCTTTTTACATAGGTAATTTACATGCATGTCCCAAGTAAGTTGTGAAGAAAAGTGCACGCCAAGGATTTTGTGACTGTCAACTATTTCGATTTTTTGACCTTCAAAAGCAATAGTATTATTTAACGGAAGCAATTTGTTCTTGGAGCGAAAAATAATTACCTTAGTTTTCTTCGCGTTGATCCTAAGTTGATTTAGCTGAGACCAGGTAGATAACTTTATTAGCAGTTCATTGCAATCCGTTGTCAAGTTGCTCACGTCGTTCCCAGACAATATGACAGTGCTGTCATCAGCGTATATAATAAATTCAGCATTAGTATTAAGGTTCACAATGTCATTAATGTAGATATTAAATAAAAGCGGCCCTAAAACGCTTCCTTGAGGCACGCCAAATTTGTTTATTAGACAAGACGACCTGTGACCGTTCACGTAAACACACTGGTATCTGTCACTTAAGTAAGACTTAAACAGTGATAAGCAGCTACCACGTACTCCGTAGCATTCTAGTTTGTCTAATAAAATGTTATGACTTAGGCAGTCGAATGCCTTACTAAAATCTATAAATAACGCCAGCGCATAGGATTTCCTTTCTATGTTCCTTATTATCGTTTCCTTGATTGACAGAAGGGCTGTTTCTGTTGACCTGTGTTTCCTAAATCCGTGTTGCGCGTTAGTTATGATACCAAACTTATCGAAGAAATTGACCATGCGACAGTGTATAATTTTTTCTAGCCCCTTAGAAAACACAGGTAACACCGAAATTGGCCGGTAGTTATTGGGGTCATTAGGGCTACCTGCTTTCAATATTGCCGAAACTCTGGCGTATTTCATTCCCTGTGCGAATACGCCCGATTGAAGCGTTAAATTGAATATGTGAGCAAGAGCAGGAGAAATAGAAGTTATACAATGCTTAATAGGGCCTAGTTGCAGGTTGTTTGTGTCTAACGCATTAGTATTTTTCAAGGATTGAAATGTAGCGCAGACTTCGTATTCATCAGTAGGCTGGATGAAAATGCTTTCGACAATAAGACTTGAGTTTGTTATTCCCGACGTTGCAGCGCAGGTGGGGTAGGGAGCAGGAATAGCAGCGTTAATGAAATGTTGGTTAAAGTGATTAGCGAGGGCCTCGCCTTTCAACTCAGTACCGTCATGAAGTATACTGTTTGGAACACTTTGTTTGGTCCGACGACCGACAAGCGCCTATGACTGACAGCCAGAAATGAGTATTATGTAAAGTGTGGTCATGTATATACTGGCATTAGAGTACTAAGGTGTGCGTGAAAGTAGTTTATGACTGAGTGAACTGCGTGAAGAAAACTGTGTATTGACAGGTTATTTGAACTGGTTTCAGTGTGCTATTATGTTTTTTTTCTCCTTTTCCGTATTGTTAATTTTTGGGTACCGTTCTGTATTATTATTTTATTTTTCGCTGCAGTACTCTGTGATATGGAGTAGCCGAGGCAATAGGCTCCTCAACCTCTCCACAGCAAAACAGTTAAAACAACAACAACAACAACAACACACACACACATATATATATATATATATATATATATATATATATATATATATATATATATATATATATATATATATATATATATATATATATATATATATATATATATATATATATATATCAGATTTTTTGAACGTCATTCACGCTGGTCCCCACGTATTGTATGCAAGAAAGAGACGACGAAACTTTCACGGAAGCGTCTTTACTTAACGTTTTCAGCTGGTGGACCAGCATTCGTCAGAGAGACTCTGACGAATATATTGTAGGCAGGCATGATGGCGAAAGTAGCCCTGGCGTTTCAAATAGTCAAGTACATACTTCGTGAGAACAGCAACTAAAAATGGAAGCGTTTTTTTCGACAGTTTCGGCAAGAGTCTGGCCGAATTTGTCGAAATAAACGCCGAAACTGTCGAAGAAAGCGCTATCGTTGTTACTGTTCTCATGGAGGATCTACTTAACTGTATATAAATAGCTGCAAAAGCACGCCGATGGGACACTTCCTATGCTGCAGAGTTTTATCACCAATCCGAAGAATTGACTGGGTAAAGGTATTACCCTTTCCCTAAAAGAGTGTTCAAACTTATAAACCAAGGTGACTGTGCAGCATACTATTTGGCTCATTATGCCATTCTCAAAAATAGCTCCTGCAATGTCATGAACCTATTCCAAGTGCGCAATGTATTCTTCGCATGGAATGGAATGGAAAAACTTTATTTCGGTCCTGCAGGACGGTCTTAGCGCGTAGCGGGCGTCTCCCACGTAGGGACCGACAGGGAGTACCTGGAGGCCGCTTCGTGGGCCTGCTGGACGGCCCATCGCTGGTCGGCGAGAAGTGAGCTCCTGAGGGACCTCTCCCACTTGCTTGAGGTAGAGTCGGGAGGAGTTGTTCTACACTCCCAGAGCATATGTTCGAGTGTCGCTGTGTGTCCACATGATGGGCATGTGTCGCTGGGGTATGCATCGGGATAATAAACGTGAAGCGTGGCAAGGTTTGGGTACGTGTGTGTCTGTAATAGGCGTAGGGTTAATGCCTGCGGTCGGTTAAGTTTCGGATGTGGGGGTGGAAAAATGCGGCGTTCCAAGTAAAAGTGCTTTGTAATTTCATTGTACGTAATTGGTGCATCCCGATTGGTATCCAACCCAGCAAGATGAGGTTGCCCTGTGGCAGTGCGGTCGGTAAGTGCGCGCGCTGCATCATGGGCGATCTCGTTGAGGTTGGGTAGGGCACCCGGCACCTGGCCGAGATGGGCGGGGAACCAGATGACAGTGTGGTGCTTCAGGGCACTCGGGTCCGCATTGCGCAGGATACGTAACGCCTGGTCGGAGATGACTCCGCGTTCGAAGGCTTTGATGGCCGGCCTGGAGTCGCTGTAGATGAATTCCCGTTTGCTGTCGAGCATAGCTATAGCTATAGCTACTTGCTCCGCTACTTCGGGGTTTCGGGCGAGGATTGTGGCTGAGGTAAGAGTCTGCTGCGCGGATGATACCGCGACCGCAGCGAAGGCTTGGTTGTTGCGATAGGCAGCGGCGTCCACGAACGAGACGTTGTCCGCTTCCATGTCTATGCGCTTGAGAATGGCGGTCGCCCGCGCAAGGCGCCTGCCTCTGTTGTATTTGGGGTGTACATTTCGTGGTATGGGAGCGATCGTAATAAGGTCGCGGATTTCACGGGGAATTAGAGTCAACTCTGGGGGGTCCCTGGCCCTCGAGGAGAAGAAGCCGAGCTCGCGCAGAATATGGCGGCCCGCCTTGGTTGTAGTGAGTCGGGTCAATTGCACACGTTCCTGAGCTTCGGCGATCTCTTCTAGCGTGTTATGTATGCCAAGCTCGAGGAGTTTGTACGTTGGAGTGGTGATAGGGAGGCCAAGGGCTCGTTTGACCACCTTGCGAATAAGCGCATTGAGTTGATCGCGCTCAGCACGTAGCCACTTGTGTATAGCGGCAACGTACGTAAAATGGCACAAAACAAACGCGTGTACGAGACGCAGCAGGTTGTCTTCTTTGAGGCCATGGTGCCTGTTGGCTACTCTACGTACGAGTCGTATGGCATTCTCGGTCTTAGTCCTGAGCTTGTGTACTGTTTGGGTGTTGGTTCCGCGGGACTCGATGATCATGCCGAGGACCTTGATGGTGTCTACCCTGGGTATAGTACGACCATCTCTGGTGTGGAGGGTGATATTGCGTTCCGCCGGAGGTTTCCACCCTTTGGGCTTGGCACCCCGGCGTTTGGGCAAATATATCAACAGCTCCGACTTCGCAGGTGAGCACCTGAGACCGGTGTGGTCGAGGTAAGACTCGGTGGTGTCGATAGCCTCTTGCAGGGCGGACTCAATGAAGCCATCCGACCCTGTGGAGCACCATATGGTTACATCATCCGCATAGATAGTGTGATTTAGCCCGTCTATTTTTGAAAGTCGTTCGGAAAGCCCGATCATCACGAGGTTGAAGAGCGTGGGTGAGAGGACGGATCCCTGAGGAGTGCCCCGCTGTCCGAGCTCCACTTCTTCCGACACTAGGTCTCCTACGCGGAGGACGGCTCTGCGCCGAGTGAGAAAAGAGCGGATAAAGTAGTAAAATCGATGACCTAGGCCGAGGGCTGCGATCGCTTTCAAGATTGACGAGTGCGTTATGGTATCGAAGGCCTTTTCTAAATCGAGACCGAGTATTGCACGAGTGTCCCGAGTGTTTCCGCCATCTAGAATTTGATGCTTTAGGAGTAACATGGCGTCTTGAGTGGATAACCCTGGTCGGAAGCCAATCATGTGGTGCGGGATGTAGTCGTTATCTTCGAGGTACCGACCAACCCTGTTGAGGACGACGTGCTCAGCCACTTTGCCCACGCACGACGTGAGAGATATGGGGCGTAGGTTATCTAGGCTCGGCGCCTTTCCCGGTTTGGGTATCAGAACCGTGTGAGCTAGTTTCCAAGCATCGGGTATCTCACCCTTTTTCCATATCTCGTTGATAGTGTCAGTGAGGTAAGTGACGGAAGAATCGTCCAGGTGTCGTAGGAGCTTGTTGGTGATGCCATCGGGGCCAGGGGCTGAGCGGCCATTGAGCTCATGGAGAGCTCGGCGTACATCTTCAATAGAAAACTCGGCGTCTAAGTTAGTGTTGTTGCTGCCAGAGTAATCAGGGTGAGGGGTCACAGGGCCCGTGGGGAGCGGGAGATATTTTTCCACGAGGTTCTTGACAACATCTTCCGGTGACACTGTTTGTTTAGCCTGATGAAGTATCTTCACGATCGAATGACGCTGATTTGTGCGGGTGTTGGTTTCATTGAGGAGGTGTTTGAGTAAGTTCCACGTTTTGCCATTTCGAACCTGACCATCAATCGAATTACAAATTTCGTCCCACTGCTGTTTGGAAAGGATGCGGCAGTGATCCATCATGGTCTTGTTCAGCTGAGATATGCGTTTGCGTAACCTCCGATTAAGGCGCTGGCCCTTCCACCGGGCCAATAGAGACTGTTTGGCCTCTAGTAGGTGGGCGAGACGACTGTCCATCCTTTCGGTTGGAAGGTCTGTGGTGATAGTTTTCGTTGCCTTGTTTACATCAGCTTTGAGCTGGGCCGTCCACGTCTCGAGGCTCGGTGGGGTATCGGGAGGAGGTCGTTCTGCGCGGGTCTTACGAAGGAGGTCCCAGTCGACCCACGTGTACGACTTGGTCTTCCTGCTTACTGTGGGGAGGTGTGCAGCCAATATGAAGTGGTCACTACCGAGATCTACCGCGAGGTTGGACCAGTGGGCGTCGGAGATATTCTTGACGAAGCATAGATCCGGCGTAGTATCTCTTTGCGTGGACGTACCAGTGCGAGTGGGGAAGGCCTTGTCCGTAATGAGAATAAGACCCATGTCATTCGCACTTTTCCAAAGCTCGTTACCTTTGGGTGTGTCGTACGTGTAGCCCCAGGCGCTATGCGCAGCGTTAAAATCGCCTGCAATCACTAGCGGGTTAGGCCCCGCGAGGCGGACAGCTTTCTGGAACAAGCGTGTGAATCTTTGTCTATGGTGGCTGGGACTACTGTATACATTGAGCATGTATACGCTTTGTTGTGATACGTTTCCAGGGAGGATTTCGACCATAACGTGCTCAATTTCGGGCACATTGAGACTGTGCGCTGTGCAGGTAATCTTGTTAGCGACCAAGGTGGCGATACCGCGTCCTCCCGAGGGGCCGGGCAACCACTGGTATCCGGAAAACGTGGCGGTTGGTACTACAGTCTCTTGTAATAGCATGATGTGAGGTTTGGCTTCGTGGCTACGGAGGTATTGCTGCAGGAAAGCTTTCTTGTGGGTGAAGCTCCTGCAGTTCCATTGCCAGATTCGCAACTCGTCAATTGGCCTGGCCATCTTGAAGCATTAAGAGTTGGCCTGAGCACCCGGCGGGTGCATAAGGGCCGCGTGATGCGGTGGACTGGGTACGGCTGTACGTTGCGACAACGGCTTATCCGCGGCAACGGCAGGGGCGACGACGTGATCAAGATATTGCTCCACTTGGCCCAAACGATTACCGTGTACCGCGAGAGTAGACTGCACGAGAGCCATGCTTTCGCCAAGAAAGCGAAGGCTTTCCTTAATCGCCGATAGCGTGCTCTTAATGTCGTCTAACTCTTCCTTTAAAGCTGGCTGGTCGTGGGCGACCGCGCGTTTCTTGGGTGCGCTCTCGCCGTCGTCGTTACCAACGCCTACGGGTTGCGGCTGCAACGGAGTGACTGCATTGTCGTCGTTGTCGGTTGGGGGCATAGCAGCGCGTGCGTTTCTGTTAGTTTTTAGTTCGGCAATTGCGACTGTGAGTTTGCGTATTGTTTCTTTCATCATCGCATTTTCCTGCTTTAAGATCGCTATCTCAGAGGTGTTGTGGGTATCATGCTCTGGGAGTGATCCCGACCCTACCTGTGATGTAGTGTTTCCTTTTCTCCGGACGGCGTCCGCCCAAGTGAGAGGTCCCCGCTTATTCTTGCTGACGTTGCCTGGCGATGGTGGTGCCGATGGGCTAGGCGATCGTTGACGCGAGACCCCGGTGAGACTGGGGTGAGGCCTGGAACTGGCATGAGGCCCGGAACCTGAGTTGGAGCCGGAGCGTGATCCGTGTCGGGAACCTGAACGGGAACCGTGACGTGAACCAGAACGAGACCTGGAGTAGCCTCGCGATATAGATCTGGTTGGGGTCCCACTTCGCGCGCTGCGGGAGTGGGTCCGAGGGCGGCTCCGGGACCTCGATACACGCATTGTGCGGTTCCTGGGACGACTCCGGGATCGGGACCGGGATCGGCTGCCATTGGGTCGACCATCTGTAAAAAGCTTCGAGGCCTGGTCGTCGTCAGTGGTTGCATTGAACTCGTTCATTGCATCGTAACTGTTGTGTCGCATCGAGTGTGCTCGCTCCCATCGTCGTCGGCGCACCACGTATGGAATGTGGTAGCGTTCTTTACATTCCCTGTCGGCAGTGAGGTGGGTTCCTCCGCAAAGCTTGCATGTTGGTGTGCAGCGGTGTTCCTTTTCGGGGTTCGGCACGCTGCAGCCTCTGCAGATAACGTCTCCAGGGTTCGGGCACACGTCCGCTCGATGGCCGAGCCGACCACAGGTGTAGCAAATATCTATCTGTCTACGGTATAGTGTACATTGAAGTAGCACCGATCCGTATCGCACAAAATTGGGCACACGATGTCCATCGAAGGCCACGATCACTGCAGTGGTACTTCCGATGCGCTTGGCAGCCAAAGCTAGTGGATTGCGGTCGTTGACAATCTTCGCATCAATGTCCGCCGAACCGTCTTGCACGGGAATCCCTCGAATGACACCTTTGCATGTAGAATGTGGTGCCGCTTCGTAGGCACTAACTTCATAGGTCTTGTCAGCGATGCGAATTTCTTTAACGCGCACGTAGCGATTAGCATTTTCTCTCTTCGGCGTGCTTCGCATTCTTTTATTCTTCGCATCATCTTTTTTTTCAGTACACTAGGGTGCTCAAGTATCTTCCTGAAGTTTCTTTTCTCGCTTGTCAGAGTCCATTATGATAACGAAGTGCCTCTAGATTTCCAAGTGGGCACTTACAAGAATTGCAGTTTACGAGGCAGTGCTTCCATGATTTAAATGCCAAACTTTTTTCCATCCTTCTTAAGGCGCAGGCGCACTAAGCTGCCGCTGTGCCTTTTATGAACAATTATGCTTTATCTTACACAATTCACCTTCCTAGCGTATAACAAGAAGGGAACCTAATAAAAAAACGGAAAAAAAAGAAATTACCCCAACGTAAAATGAGGTAGCACATACCTTTAGGATGCAAATATAAGTAGCGGCAACTCGGCCTAATAGCCTTTCTCTGGCCTCAGACTCAAGGAAATGGCTGGGATTCGCTAAAGCGAAATGTGCGAGCGTTAAGTACTGCAGCCATACGCGATTGGTCATGCGTTGAGAGAGACCCGGCCTAAAGATCATGAGGAGCACCATGAAAGGAAGGAAGATGGCGTTGGGAAGAAATGTTTAAGTACGAACGTCGTTAGAACGTCGGGTACGGCGCGTTCTTCGTGCTGTACACGATTCCCGAGAGGCGTTCTCGCTAAAAGAGCGAATCGTTACTGCACGCACTCGGACGCCTTTCGTGCTTCGTTCTTTCCGCTCGCCATTGTTTTCTGGGAGGGCGACAGGAAGAACGAGCAGGCGCGCAATCTTCTCTCTGGCTCCTCGCGTGAACGCAACTGTGTGCCACGTCTGGCGACGAGGCTCATTCAAGGGCCACGGCACGGATGCAGGGCAAACAAGTGGCTCTTTCCGAGAATAATTCATCGGATTGAGAAATCGTGCGATGCTGCTCGCAAAACCGAGCAGCATCGCACGCGCCGAGAAGTTTGACCGAAGAGAAAATACAATTTGAGGAAGGGAGCACAACGCCCGTTGCGCAGGGAGTCGTGTTTCCATTCATAATTTATCGCTTCCGTGCAGGCCCGGAGAGAGAGAGAGAAGAGCGCAACTTTTTGCGGGAGTCGCCGTTAGGGCGAGCGTAGCGCTTGCGAACATCTGATCGCGGAAGCGTGGTGCGGTCGACTCGCGCTGATTGCAGACCACCACGACCACGTGCCAAGCATCGAGAGTGAGAAGCAAAGACAAAAGCCGAAACGCAGTGATATCGCCTGGCTGTGCACGGCGGGCGGTGGCGTGTTGCTCTGTTGCACAAAACACGTGCTTTTCATATTTTTCTTTTTTTTCTTGCAGTCACACCAGCACGTGGTAATAGCCGAACCACAGGAAAATTTATTTGCGAAAGCAAACACTCGCGGGCCCGGAGAACGTTTTTTTTTTGCGATAGCAATTATTTGGACAGTCTAGCCTGGTTTTTTGCCAACGTCGCTGCGCCCACCGTCATTCACCGTATATGTATACGTATTTATACATATGAAAACAAAAAAAAATGACCACTGTTTCCCGAGCGGGAACACTGGTTAGCATGCGGAGCACATATGTTAAACTGCGATAAATGTGGTTTGTAATTTGCTACATGCGTGTGTGTTATGAATGAACACGAGTGAACACGAGGGAACACGCACGCACGTATGCTGCGAAAGACGGTGTTTATTGATGAGACGCTTTGGGTATTTGAGCAAGATGACTTTATGGTCCGTAAAGTGAAGGGTAAGTGGGTCTGGTTGCAGCGGTCGAAGGTCGAAATTTGCAAAGACGTGGTCGATGCACGTCCCGCGAACCGTGGTCGGATGATGTTTGCCGTCGTGCGTTGCTCGTTTCAGCGAGTGCCGCGACTCCATGTAGTCGACCACCCAATCGTCCTTGATGACGTCGACGTTGACGTCACCAACTATCACGAAGGGTCGTCGTTGCGGTCGATATTTGACGTGAAGCAACCGCACAAACCAACCGACGAAGGGTGGCGCACCCCGGCACTCGGTTATTTATAGCGAGCGCCGGCCCCGGCCTGCGCATGTCCGCGTTAGCATACAGCTGGCGCACGTAAAACTAAAGGTCGCGTGGCGCGCGGAGGGGAGAAGCGAGCGCAGCGCACGCTGTGTTGAGAGGAGGAAGGGATGCACAGTTGGCTGGCGGAGGAGGAGGGGAGGCTGCGGACGGCGACGGCGCATGACTAGCCCCTAGTATAAAATGCTCCGCATGTAAAAAAAAACGCCAGCGCTCGGCGCCCACCTCATCACGACACGCCGACGCGCGCATATATCTCTCACGCGTACTTTGCCCCGCGAAGAGGGGAGAGTATGGTTAGATGCTTGTGCGCGCGCGCGCTTATCCTTTGGTGCAGAAAATGTTTTACCTTCGGCTTTCACCGGAACGATTGCGTTAGTTGCCGTGCCCACAAAGGTCACTTCGCTCGCTGCACAAGCCCCATTCGCGATAAAAGCACGCTTTTCATACACAGCGAAGTGTAACAACTGGGACGCTTGTTAGTTTGCACTCACCTGTACTTGTTATTACGTTTCGTGCGTCATTTTTGTTTAAACACCGTGGTAACTGTCGAGCATCAAACGTTTTTAGCTCCATTTCGTCCTGTGTATGTTCTTTTCGTGAGTCATTTGGGCGTGGGCTGCGTGCCGCACTCTTCGATCTGCTAGCCGTTCTCAGCGTAACATTTCAAGTTGTTGCTATTTCATTCACTGTTTCGCCCTTGCGACGAAACTGTGTCTTTTGTTCGCGTGTCTTCGTTTGTTGCAACACAGTGAAGGCACTCACGGAAGCGCCCGTTTGTCTGTGCGCACTGCCGAGCGCGAGCAAATAAACACAGGTGGGATCTGTGGATACCATGTTGTATTGCGCTTGCGTCGATGACGGATATTCTCGACTGCTGTCTGACCTTTCAGTTGTCGCATGCCTTGATATTTCCGCAAGGTTTGCGAGCTATAAAACGCTGCCTTCACACAGCATTTATAGTAGTCATGTTTGGAAGAATACCAAGAGCATTTTGCGATGTGCTCGAAACAGAAAGCGAGACCCACTCGGAAATTATTCTGGTGAATGAAGGGGACGACGGCAATAAACAGCACTCTGGAAAGTTGCACTCATCGATCTTTTTACAATGCGCCCCGCCGCGGTGGTCTAGTGGCTAAGGTACTCGGCTGCTGATCCGCAGGTCGCGGGATCAAATCCCGGCTGTAGCGGCTGCATTTCCAATGGAGGCGGAAATGTTGTAGGCCCGTGTACTCAGATGTGGGTGCACGTTAAAGAACCCCAGGTGGTCAAAATTTCCGGAGCCCTACACTACAGCATCTCTCATAATCAAATAGTGGTTTTGGGACGTTAAACCCAACAAATCAATCAAGGTTTGCGAGCAGTGCTGATTTTTCAGCTGAACCTCGAATTAACCAAGTGATAATGGCTCCTTTATTATTTTTTAAATCACGAAGTTCGTGAAATTCAGATAGGCATTCCTCGGTTTTTCGAACCACGGTAGTTGCATTTCGATGAAGGCGGAAGGGTGAACGCCGTGTAATGTATCATATTAATGCACGTTAAAAAACACCAGATAGTCCCCGGAGCCCCCCATTACAGCGTATCTCATAATCATGTCGTGGTTCTGGGAGGTAAAACCGTAGTTGTTTGTGAGTTGTGTTGTTGCTACGGACTGTCTGCTGTTATTTCCGCGTAACAATATTATTATCATTGGTCCTACTAAGTCGGATATTGTAACTTAGCGACAGTCGATGGCTACCACGGCTTTGTATTTGGCGTAAAACCACTCCTGCGCGCGTGAAAAGTCTGCGAACGCTGGGCGGACATACAGCCTTCATATCCTGGCGATGCGGGTCATCGTTGAAGCGGTCACCTGAGCCTATTACATGCTGCTGACGGGCAAAGACGAGGAGAAGGAATTTAGTGAACAGAGGAAACTGTCAGTGCTATCTATCACGTAAAACAAAAAATAACGAAATGAACCACTGTAAATGTTCTTGTGGGATCATTTACAGGGACAACAAACCACCACCGCATCCGCAGCCATATTGAAGCGCTACGGACCATTGAGCCCGTCCTTCCGTTCACGGGCGGGGATCTGCAGCCTCTTCAAAATAAAACTGAGCAGGGTGGCTACACGTTTTAACGCGATAGCACTAGGGCACACTCTCGAAAAAATCTCCGCCTGCGTCAGAATAGAACAAGAAACTGCAATTTGATTTATTCGCTTATTTAAGGAATAAAATTGTTGAATTAGGTTATACGGAAAATTTGTTTCGTTAATTCGACTTTAGGACGTAATTTTTCCGCCAACTTGATAACTGCCTTTGCGACGAGTACGAAGAAATGGCGCCTTTCTTTTCCCACTTGTAATATAGAACAACAACAAAAAAAGACACCGGGAACACTGAGTTAGACGCCACCACGCAGCAAGAGACGAAAGGCGGTCACTCACTCCAGCGCTGCAGTTCAAAAGAAAAAAAAAGAAAAAAAAACTGGCAGATTCCACGTACAGCGGGCACCATTGCAAAGCACGAATGAAGAAGGTTGACATGAAGATAAGCTATTGGTCAAAATCTCTCAACGGTCTCCTATAGCTGTCCCTCATATGACGTGCGCCGCGTCCCCTTATGTCCGAGTCGACGTGTCTCATCACACACCCTGAGTATTGCGTTCATCTTCCCCGGATGATTGCGACAGTGCACAGCGTGGTCTGCGTGAAGTCGCTTCAAGAAGATTATCTTGCCGGCACTACGACGTCCACTTGATGTCACGGAAATTACACATCGTCAAAGCGAGAAAAGTGGGCCAAGAGCTACAAACATTTCTTGCAGCATGCGAACTCGGGCGAGCTTCCTTGCACCACGCAGGCTCTTTTTGTTGCGTCTGAGACTGACCCATAATCTCGCAGTGGTCTATTGCTGACGGATAAATTTGCTGGCGGTCACCAGACCCGCTTCGACTATATCGGGCCATGGTCAGGTATCTGTAAGGGAACACTGCGACAAGGCCATAGCATTTTTTCTTTCCCGAAAAAGCTCAGATAACGTGAAACTCCTCGGGCTCTTCTGTCGGCTACTGCACATTCCCCTCTTTATTTTGTCCCTAAGTGCTACGCGACGAAAAATCATCAAATTCCAGTCAATCACGTTTGTATTATGTGATTCACTTTTGTTCTAATTTCTTGCTGACAGTCGCGTTTTCAGCGCTTATGCAATAAGACCCTCATCCACATACAACTATATTGAAAGTCATGCACACGCAACCAATAAATTCATACGGAAACCGAAAAGACACTGTTTTCTCGCAATCATTGACTTGTCCGCACTGATTATTCGCATTCGTACCGGCTGCCCGCGTGACCTGAAGTAGGAGTCTGTTTCAAACTAATATGCACAATGGGCACAAACGTGTACCTACCTCTCTTCGTGGGCCGTGTGCTGTGAATTCATATGCAATCAACGCCTTAGTAGCTCATTTAATAAAATAGCTGTGCTTATTTTTCTTGAAAGAACAACAATGCTTTGGGGCAGCAGTTTTCCAACATGTTTGGATGTACGAAACACTGATTGAACCCTCGAAGCATTTAGGCAGACCTGTGATCAGGTATGATGATTTACGAGAGAAGTTTACTTGGGTGAGGCACACTCGTCTAGTGGGACTATTCACCAAGTGTGATATATATATATATATATATATATATATATATATATATATATATATATATATATATATATATATATATATATATATATATATAGGATATGGCACACAACGGGAGCGTTGTCAACAAGGATAAATATATTTATTTCCCAATATATTTATTGCCTTCATCAGGGGATGAGTTATACTCATCCCCTGATGAAGGGAGGACCCCTCCCGAAACTGTTGGGAAATTAATATATTTATCTTTGTTGACAACGCTCCCGTTGTGCCATATCCCATACCTTCACGAAGACTAACTGGCCCATTGAATTATTACTCCCACTATATATATATATATATATATATATATATATATATATATATATATATATATATATATATATATATATATATATATAGCCTGATCTAGATCTATACATATCTACAGGATAAATGATTCTTGATTTTCCGAGTTCTATCGGGACAAAGTACGACTGCATTCTCGTGACCACTTCTAAAGTAAACTTTGACCATTCCACTTTTCTTAGCGTAGTGTTCTCAGAAAGTACTTATACCAGTCATCCTTCATTCCAGTCTCAGCAATAGGAACAGCGGACTCGCAAGGACGCACATATTCCTCATTCGTCTGTTCCTTTGTTGTATAATGAGCAAAAGAATGTTTTCTCTTTTTTCGTGACAATATCACCTGCTAAGCTCGTCTTCTGCAACTAGTCCCTGAACTGAAAATGTCACCAACCATGCGCCTGTTTTTATTCATCTGCTCCCCTGCTTACCGGACAGTCGCGTGGTATATAACGGCCGCGGTGGTCGCATTTCGGTGGCGGTGAAACAATAGAGGCCCGTGCGTTATCAGTGCGCGTTAAAGAGCACCTGATAGACGCCTGTTCCGGAGCCCTCCACTTCGGCCTGCTTCATGAGCATACCGTTGTTCTTGCGTTTAACACACGAGATTATTATTATTATTATTATTATTATTATTATTATTATTATTATTATTATTATTATTATTATTATTATTAGCTTTCTCGTCATTCCCTAAACGTACATACGACTTTTTCTATGTAAACAAAATTTTTTGAAGCCTTCAGCTTTGCCTCTAAGAGTTGAACGCGAAAGCAATATTCCGTACCTAGTGCGTACTTCAGACACTTAGTATGTGAAGTCTTTTGAAACTTGCTGTGCAACCACTACGCGGCCTCAAGGGTGCAGTAGCATATGTGCATTTTGCAATGGGTGACTGACTACGTAGAAATGATAATTCCATATTATGACACCCGATGGCAATGTACCCTTGTACCACGCATTATTACAGCAATATATTTTTTTCACGTTGTATTGTGAAGCATGTGCACAGGACTCGCGCGTTTGTAAAGCATGCGAATTTTTTTCACTGCATATCCAAGCAGAGGAAGTTATCTTCACTGTATCCACAAGCATAGGCTTGGCTCTCGGGTAGAATGCTCGCTTGCCACACAAATGACTAATTTCGATCCCTATCATGCCCGGAGGTATTTATTATTTATCTTATTTACATCTTTCTTAATTTTTCGGTTACGAAAACATGATTTTTCGCTCACAACCAATGACTCCGACGCTGGAACTCATGCAAAACGAGCTCTTTAAAGGTATGACGTTAAAACAGACAAGCTACTGCCTCTCCCATAGGAATATGAATGGCTTGCTTTTTAATCCAGCAAAGTAATCAAGCTTCTCAATGAATAATCGACATTGTTTTTTTTTCTTTTATGGGCTGTCTCTCTTTCTCTCCTTTTTTTTCATGCTGCAGGCTCGTTGTGGGGTCATGTAACAACCTAACTTTTGTAACATGCATCAAATCGTAATTCCTATTTAACCAGGGTAGAAGGGAATGCTCGTGGAAACGCCAAGTGCCGACAAAAAAAAGCGAAGCCTTGTTTCGTGTTCTGGAGAGCAGTTAATCCTCTGCCCTACACGCTCACCAAATTAGGCAGGCGGGCAATACGTGCCTGAAGCTGCTCAGATGAGAAGGATTTAAGGAAAAAAGAGGGTGAAAAAAAAACAGCATGTTTTTTCCTTCAACGGTACCTTTCACGGCACTCAATTTAATTAACTCGAATAGATGGAGGCACAGCTGCTCTCTTCTTTTGTTATGCAGGACATTGCTAACTTGTTCAAACTTAGCTAATCTATGGAGGCACGTCAGCTGCGTCGTTACGCTGAAGAATTAGTCTACATGCCACAAACGTCCATTGGATAATAAGAACTGCAGCACAGTCGAGGTAACTCGTCCTCAGAGGATAAGGCTATGCTGCATGCTGCACACAATTTGGGTAAATAGACACACCAAATTAATAGGGGATCGAAGACAGTCAATATAAAATGAACACTTGTCAGAGGGTATGGTAAAGTGGCACACTCATTATTACGAAAGCGCAGTGGTCTTCCGTTGCTTATCTACCGAGGACTTATGCTCGACGGTGTCGGAAAAGCAATGCCGAGTTGTGTGCGGGGCGTTCGATTCCGGTGATGGGCGATCATCGAAATACTTGTTTGTACATTACAGACGATAAAGTTGACAAAAGGCACGGCGTGGTTGCCACGTGCGTAAGATGTCGCGCTTCTGAGCTCGAGGTCACGGGTTCGATTCCCGTCGACCACGACGGCGGCATCTCGATGGAGAAGTGGGAATATTTCCCATGTGCTTTATTTGGGTGCACGTGAAAGGACTCCAGGTGATCAGGATTAATCAAACGTCCCTCACTAAGGCGTGCCTCATAATCACATGGCAGGTTTGGCTCATGGAATCAGAGCAGTCGTCATCACCAAGAAGTTGACAGAAAAATTTCTGATTCCGCTTTGGCTGCCCAACGGCTACGTCCTCGAGCAGGTAGGGTTGCTATGCGGGAGGGCAGGAATATGGCGACCCTCATAATTATATAGTTATTCTGTGTTGTAAAAGACCAACAACTACTATATTACATTACGTATATATGAGGCTACTGTCTCTCCCAGACAGCCCCGCCATGGTGGTCTAGTGGCTAAGGTACTCGGCTGCTGACCTGCAGGTCGCGGGATCAAATCCCGGCTGTGGCGGCTGCATTTCCGATGGAGGCCGAAATGTTGTAGGCCCGTGTACTCAGATTTGGATGCACGTTAAAGAACCCCAGGTGGTCAAAATTTCCGGAGCTTTCCGTTATGGTGTCTCTCATAATCAAAAGGTGGTTTTGGGACGTTAAACCCCACAAATCAATCAATCTCTCCCAGACACCATATTTATACTTTTGAATGAGATAATTACTCCGACAGCCCGAACTGCCTTGAAAACTGCTGGACGTTCTCAATCCAGTGTTTTCAGCGATCCAGTAGCCACCAACGACCCTCTCAAAGGCCATCGTTGCCCAGTCGCATGTCTGAACGCTGAACTCATGTTGGCCAGAGCAGCTGAACAAGCCTCAGTGACCGACTGACTGTACTTCTTTGTACGTGCAGTGATCTCCTCTTTCTCTCTCTTTTTTTAAATGCCTTATCCTCATTTCAGGGTAGCACCTCCCTGCCTCTTTTCTCTCTTTCTTACGATGAGCAAAAATTACAAAAAAATGTCGCCTTGTCGCAATTATACGCACTTTAAAGAGGCCTGGATTATGAAAGTTCATAAAAAGACCCTCCCCCTGCCCCCCCCCCAACGGCGTTTTGCCCTGTCAACATACTGCGGTTTCGACAACCAAATTCACAGCATTCACGATGTTTTTAACATTTGCGGCAAGACGCCAGGACAGCTTTCAGCTCGAACAGCAATACAGCGTTTGTCGCAGTATAAATACAAGTTAACAGCGAGTACGGGTCGCCGGTAACTGGACACAACACGCGCAAGAAGCGTCGGTGGCTGGTGAGTTCCACTGCATGTTGTGCTCAGAGATTACTTCCCAGGAGTGCATCAGGTGATTTGACGCTTTTGCCTTACTAGCGGCAGCCTGTTCTCTCCACTTTTTTACAGTTATATGACAAATACATGTGAAAGTATAGAGTGCGTTACGCCCGGGTTATCATGATGATATGATTATTGAGGAAATGCACGAAGACTACAAAACCAAAACTTAACAATAATCAAATAATTAGAAAGGGGGGGGGGGGCTTTAGCTTTTCTTTTAAGAGTCGAACGCGATAGCGATGTTCTGTCCCTAGCGCATGCTTAGAGTATGCTGATTATTTTATGATGTTACTGGATAAGTTTAGACAGTGAATTACTACAATGTAGTCGATAAAGTTGAAAGTGGCTTTTATCAGTGAAGCTTTTGTATAGGGCTGCATTTTGTGTAATGGGTAACCAGGAACACAGTGTACATATACAACAGGTCGCGTATGAAGCAGATTGTAAGGGTCCAGTACATATAGCAGGGTCATATACAGCTGATGAAGTCCGTGCAAACAATTTTTTATGCACTTACATACACTGGTGACTGTGAGATATGCTCATATTCAACTTGTACTTGTGGAGACATTGACGATGATTTCGACAAGTCCAATCGCGGAGTCGTCAGTCAAGCAATGAAAATTTTCGACTCGGACCAAAACTGATCCCGCTGCGTATAAAAAAAAGAGAGCGAAATAATGAAATCTAAGGAGAACACCCCCTGCCAAAGTGATGTTCGCAATTCAAGGTAAGCGTTTTGATTGTAAACGATGCAGATTCTAGTGTTGGTTTCGGTTACGCTACGTCACCATAGCGGGGATGCCTGCGGCACCAAAGCTTCAAGCTTATCAGCGCTATCTGTGCCTTCAGATGTAATCCTTTTAAAGAAATATCCCTGCACCAATGGTAACCACGCCCAAAGCCAGGCTCGTAACGAGAAAGTTTTGTACGAGTGGCGTTGGACCATACTTTGCACGTGCTCGTGGGTGTGTTTGTATATGCACATATAAACATACAAATTCGAAAAAAACGGGAGGGGGGGTACACAACCTCCCTCCTTCACTGGGTAGGACATCACCTGCAGCTTGTGTGCGTTGCCTTTAAGCTGTCTATTGGCGTGTTACTCTAAGGAAATAGAACTGAGGATTGTGGTGCAGTCGCCTTTACACCGGTGTGACACGGTCCCTTTTGATCATAATTGAGCCTGACCGAGATCGGCTTTCTCCATCATGACCGGCTTCTTTAGGCCAGCTGCAGAAAGCAGTCAATCACGGTTGATCAGTTTTATAAGTATTGCGCTCGACCGCGATCAGCAGTGCACGATGATACACCGGTATCAGACTACGAGCACCTCTCGTCACCTTTGATTCCAGGTTTTGTTCCAGGTTACTTCGTTTCTGCTCGCTTGTAAGGTGTGCTCCACTGCCACAGTAGACGCCACTGGACGGTCCTGTCCTTATACTGTCCACTAGAGGCTCTAATTAGAGAGAAGCCTTTTTCCCCACCGTCTCCCGAGGAGGCAGATGCGATGAGTGCCACCCTCATTTGCCTTCCCGTCGTCGCTGTGTTTACGGCCGTTGGTCACTGCCTCCGAGCAGATTAAGGAGACCACGCGAGACGGAAGCCGGAAGCCGGAGCACACTGCCATTCATTGTGGTCCTGGGATTTGTGCCCCGTGTCGAGCTTATTGCGTTAACTTTGACCTAAAACCTGCCTCGCTCCAGTTACGCTCTCTGTATACAAGAGAGGGAAGTCCCCCGCGACACTCCGAACTTCCGTCGTGCTTGTCTTCCGGCGCAACACTTTAGGCACACGCGGTGTACTTCTAATAAAC
Organism: Rhipicephalus annulatus; assembly: GCA_013436015.1. Lineage (NCBI taxonomy): Eukaryota > Metazoa > Arthropoda > Arachnida > Ixodida > Ixodidae > Rhipicephalus > Rhipicephalus annulatus. The sequence goes on along the minus strand of WOVY01015501.1, from coordinate 26,249 downwards.
GCATACGCGAGTGCAGAGCCGTACGTGGTTCTTTCTTCTCCGTTAAGAAAAAAGAAGAAAAATAAGGTGAAGTAAGAATCATTGCTGCTGGCTCGGTTGACAGCTCTTCCCTCTCCCTCCCTGTCGGTGGAAGTTTTCAGAATTTGTAATGAAAATGTAGAAGTTTATTTCTACATTGCCAACTTCTTATGCACGGCCATTATGTACAGGTGGTAGATCTCAACAATGTATATGTACAGAACATAATGCCGCTAGTAGGTCAAGACACGTAGCCAAGGGCATCTCTGTTAGGGGCGAAGCCCCTTAAGCCGTGGGCCATATGTCACGTGTCGTCGTAGTCATCGTAGTCGTCGTAGTCGTAGTAGCCAGTTGCATTGCATTGCATGTCAATAAAGATGGTGTCACAGCATATACACGGAGTGAATGATGACAAGTGGGGCGAAGAGTCCGTCCGTGCGTTCGTCTGTGCATGCGTCTGTGCGGCCATGCATCCATCCGTGCGTCCATCTGTTTGTCCACTTCGCTCCACTCGTCGTCATTCACTTCGTGGATATGCTGCGATTTTTTTTTCAGGGCAGGAATTGTTTAATCGGCCTTGATGCATGTTCGAGTGTGTGTATTTTTGTATGGGTGTGTATACATGCACATGCAAAATTGACAAATTCGGGGGGGGGGGCAGGAAAGCTGACCTTCCACCTCGCCTATGTCTATGCCAGAGTAGTAAGTGGAGTTTGCAAAGGCTTGATGTGCTTCAAACCTACGTGAAGACAGTCGGATAGCTTGGGGTGGAGGAGGGGGGCGCACTTTGCCGCTCAAGTAAGTTACGTGCCCACGCGAGTGGGACGATGTACTTTATGGCACTTCTGAGTGAAGGCCCGGGCTAAACATTCGTACCAGCGTGACCCTGTGTGACTGTTGCGAGAACTTGATAAGCGATGCCACCAATATATTTCCTCTACTTGTAAACAGAAAGCTTATATGCATGTAAAGGTTTGATAGTTAAGTGGCAGGCGTATGCTTCGTACTGCAGACCATCGTATTCTGTGGGGCACAATATTCACTTACCATCGACGTACCTAACTTGCGTCAAAGCAATCAACCTCCCTAGGTGTTATAAAATGCTTAGAAAGTTCACAAGGTAATTCGGCTTTCTCTTTCCCTACCCTGTCATTCATGAATGCCACCCTATCTTTCCCTCTGCATTTCTATTCCCCTCTCATATTCCCCCCTCCTCTAATATAGCCAACTAGGCGTACTTTTCGTTATCCTTTCTGACTTCTGCCTGTTTCCTTCCTTCTTCGACCGATGTGAATGACCGAAACTGACTGCAGTATAGGTCGCCAATTGTTTTTTTTCTTTATATGCCAGATACGCAAAGACACAAGTGTAGTTTAGTGCTCTAAATCGATATATTCACTTCCTTGTGCAGCTTCGCCTTTCATTTTCGTTCGGCCTTATCCTCAAGCTCTACTATATAATGCATTTGTTCTCTTTTTTTCGTTAACAACAAAATTGAGCGCTTTTTTAATACAAAGTAGCTTCCGGTTTATTGCCGCCCAGATTCTTAATGTTTTCTGCTTTTTTCAGTGCTTCCGGAATGAATTTCATGGAGGCGCTATCAGGTGAACAGGCTCCCCCCTCCTGAGCGAACAATGTAACCCTCAAAGTCAGCCGCCCCTCACTTGACACCTTATCGATCACTGAGAACAAAAGTTCGAGAGGTGGTGAATATATTTCACTTTGACGTGGGTGTCAAAACTGAGAGAGACAATCAACCCCCTCCCCTCCATTATTTTCTTTTATACGTGGTAAAATTAAAACTTCGAAAGATGTCCAAACAGCCAGAAAGCGACGAAGGCGCTGCTGAAGTTTCAGCGGTCGACCGGACTCGCTAAACGACTATGACCTTCGTGTGCTTGAGTGTGTGCGCACTTTCTATTTTCTTTTCTTTAACCATCAGTGCCCCTACTTTTTGCTACGTTACCTTTTCATGCCCATTTCTCTTTCTCCAGTGCAGGGTAGCAAACCTGAAATTTAGTTCGGGTTAAATTTCCTGCCTTTCACTCAACCTTATTCTCACTCTCTCCAAAGATGTCTGAAATGAAAACAAAACATTGCACCGAACACCCTTAAAGAAGGTGAATATTGTCATGGCTTACCAATGCATCAATGTTACGGCTTTCCCTTAAGCGCATAGTTAGCTCATCACCTCTGAGCAACACTACATTACACGATAAAATGCAAGAACCAAGTTCTGCGAATATAGAAATTCGTTGGGAAAAGTCTACATTATTGCTGTGCAGGTACAACTAAAGGCTCCTAGAAAAGCACAAAAGAAAGGACAAACGCGTTCAGTCTGGCCCAACATGTTCTCCGTGTTCGTCGAACTGGTTATGCCACAACAAAGGCGACGTGCATGTAGAGGTTAACTCGTTGCCAAGTTTACTGCGGCCTACCACATTATATGTGCGTGCTATGAAGATGGAGTGAATATCCGTGTCGCATGTAGCCTTGTTAATATAGGGCACGTTGCGAGCATTTACGATAACGTATGGGCTCTTCATCGTAAGCGGAAACCTACCAAAATTAGCAAAATACTTCGCGCCCTTTGTGCAGAGCTTTTTTATTTGAATAGAATCATACTATACTGTTACCATTCAACGTGGTTCCTTTTTTTTTTCACTAATCCCGTAAGAAAAAATTCGAACGTGGCTTCACCACATGGCATCACATTAAAAGGTGGCAATTATTTCGAAATCTCAGGGAAATATGGTGCAGCATGGCCCAGCGTGGCCATCTAACGTCAAGAAAAGCTAGTATGCCGAGTGTACTCATCATTCCTTCTTCGTGGGAGCAACTTTTGTTACGATTACTAGGATGTCTATAAGAAGAGACCTGAAAGAAGACAATTCGCTCAAGATTCTCTATGGATTTCTTATCATCTATCATCCATGTAGCGGCCACTGGCACAACTTTGAGAAAAAAAAAAGCCAAACTCCCTCATTCTGAAAAGCAATGAAAGGGTGCTCGGTATTCCCATGACTGATAGCACAGAACGTCTCGGTTAATTAGGCGTGCGCAATACCCTGGACGAAATCATCGAAGCAGAGGAATCGGCCTAGCTGGCTCGACTATCCTGCTCTTTGGAAGCGAGGAGAATCTCAGCCTTTCTGGGCACCAATTCAGTGTTGGCAGACGACAGGGGCCATCTGATCACCGATGATCAAAGCGAAAATATTCTTGTTGCACCGATCCCTCGCAATATGCATCCGTAGCGTAATGAGGGAAGGCGCACAGCAAGAGCTATTGTGATGCTATTATGCCCGGGAGTCCAAACCAAACTTCATTGCTTCTGGAAAGTACTCAAGCTGATATAGTTTGATTCGGCATTCCTTGTGTATAGTCTGATACGGCATTCCTTGCGGTACGTCAAACGCAACGCGCGGAGAGCCCCCTCACCATCAGGTCGAATTCCAGCCAGCGACCAGCGGTGGTTCCTGATTGGAGCCTTCGAAGTACTGACTGATAAAACGGATCCCAGTGCTTATAAAAGAACCAAGTGGCGCGAAGAAGAGAGAGTGACCGAAGAAGTCTCGGATCATCGTCACACTTCAGTGCGTGCCCCATAAGCCGTCGGCCCCAGTGCCGAATATGTAATGCCTCCATCTGGCAATGAATTTTATTTTCGCATCAACGCCGTAATTGATACTAAGGGGCATGTAGAAATAGCTGTTGTTCAGACAGCTTGACAAGGTCGGCGGCCCCCTATTTACTGCAGAACCCCAGCTGATCGAAATTTCCGGAGCCCTCCACTATGGCGTCTCTTATAATGGCATGGTGGCTTGGGGAAGTATAACCCCACATATAAGTCATATCAAATCTGTTTATACTGAACTTAAATGTTGTCTTAATTCACTGTCACCTTGTCCACTCCGTCTGTCAGCTCTGCGCAGTCACTGCCGTACGCTGAGACACGTGATACCCAATCATCCTGAAGATCAAGGATGAATCTGTCTGCGTCGCAGATGCGGCAAAATATGGACGCTCATCTCACTATGCCATGGGTCTCAATAGATAACAGAGGTTGAATCATGTCGTCGGCCTCCTTGTCTGGGATCACCTCTTCTGAAGCGGAGCAGGTTGACACTATTGAATGACAAGAGGACGCACACATAAGTAAACAATTTGGAGTCGCTCAGCAAGCGCGCGTACTAACTCTCCACACGGGGGGAGAAGCCTTGTCACAGCTCAGTGCTCAAGAGCTCCAAGACACCTTATTCACATTTAATGAATTCACAAAACAGTTTCTATCTGGAAAGAAGAGTGTTTCCTTCACTACACAAAATGCTTCACGCGACCACAGATGTTAAGATGTTACAAACTAATTCTTATCCGAATCCTGATTTCATGCACTGCCTATTCCCAAGTGACTTCAACTCACAGTGTCCTCGCTTCGGGGGAACGTGTGATTTAGAACACATTCTTTGTCTGAGCCCCTCGTTACGTGCGTATCAGGACTTCACAGAGGTGAAATGGAGCTCGACCCTCAACAGCCCAAATATCAGTATGAACTTGGGCTGTCCAGAGAGTATGCGATGCGGTGGTTAGATTAGGTCTGACGATCCCAAGTTGGAGCAGCCCACGATGTCGCCCCAAGAGGTGGCAATTCTCTGGATCTCTGAATAAATTCCATCGTACTGTAGGAGTATAATTCATTTTGCTAGAAAATCTAACGACTAGCATACCCATGAACTGTCGTGAAAGGTAATAGCTTTATCTTGCGGGTATGTTCTCACTGCGCGAATGTGGCCTTTAGGGTGTGTTTATTGAAGGAAAAGTTCTAGTTTAGATAAGACAAACGCTGCATATCCGACGCGCGATTAAAGTTGTCGGCACCGCGAGACACTCACCGGTATCCTGGAGTACGAAGTGAGCCACACGTATCCTTTGCCATCGTGCGGCCCACCGGGCGCCTGCTGAGGCTGTGGAAAGAACTCCACGCTGGGCACGTTTTGGTCAGTGGTCACCGCCACCGCCGCTGCCACCGCTGCCAAAGTTTTCACTGGCAATCGCGCGCACGAGCCGCTGCCGCTTCTTTTCTGCCGCGCCGATGTGCACTGCGGCGCTCACGAGAGATCGCTCCCTCGGAGGACCTGTCAGCCGGCGTAGACTCACTCGAAAAGACGGTCCTGCTCCCTTTGCGGAATGAAATCACCACTGGAATAACTACCGGAATCACCACCGAGAGACACCAGGTCGCGCAAATGCACTCACGTCACCGGACAGTTTGTAAGTGACGTAGAAGTCGGCCAGGAGACCCACGTAGACGAGTGCCAGGGCTCCGTACAGGGCGCCCGCGCTGCCGCCACCCGCGCTGGATGCCGACATGGTCACGCACGTTGCGCCCGAGCGCTTCTGAATCCGCGCGAGTCCGCCGATGGCGCGGCGCCGAGCTCGAAACTGAGCGGCCGACGCGCGCGAGAGCCAGCCGCCGGCTCAACCACGTGTTTCGTTTCGGGGAATTGGCTAGAAGCGCCGCCGCCGCTCCCTCTACATCAATCTGGCTGTGGGGAGAGACAACGGCGAGAGAGGGGCCCACTCTTCCCCGCGCATGCGCCCACCCCGGTCATGATGGGGAGTCCGCGCTGGTCGGACCACCGGCTCAGCTCCGGCCGTATACCTCGTTCATCCTCGAGTGCGAGAGGCGTGTCGAAGTCATTGTTTCAGGTGATTCGTAAGACACTTTTACTGTTGTATGAATCGAGTAAATATGCTTGCATGTCCTTTCTCTCTAGTCTCGCACAAAACTTTCATTTCAATGTCACCTAGAATCACCATTTCCCTCAATACTCAAGACCTAGCGATATGCTACTGTATAACCCTAGCTCCAAGACCCGAATTGTCCTCTGTAACATACGTTTGCATAGTTGACTAAGTACTGTGATTTGTGTTGCATAATTCCTTCTCGCTCTCTGCAATGAGATATATGCGAGGTATTTCTGCGGCACAGGATGCAGTCGTCACATGGCAAGTTATGAAGGAACTATGGAAAGTTAGCCCAATCACGTTATTCTACTTTCCTTGTGGCGACCTAATAAAAAACAATCTCACAAAAGTACGGGAGAACGTGTTTTAGTTTGATAGCATGGTTCAGGGGACGTTTGCTGTTTTCTAGAAATCATTTATACACAGAAAATAAAAGATCAGGGAAAACGAGAATACGCTAAGTGAACACGCAATACATACTTTTCAACGGTGGTTATTGTAGAAACTATGCGTAAGATGATCAAGCGCATTTTTATCATAGACACTTTTGTGTTTAATTTTAGTTGATCAGGACACCACTACTGCCGACAGGATGCGCTTATTTCACGCCTCAGTGACTATTTCCACATGATATTATAACCGTCAGTCTTAGGTGCAGCGACCCGACAAGACATTCCTTTAGAAAAAGACAAAAAAATTAAAAAAAACACCTCGTTTGCATCGCAATTGCACGACCCACGAACCATGGCAACCGCATCGTCGGTCCTCGTCTGGGTGTAGCCTCAAAAAGCCAGTTTCCAGCCCAAAAATTTGTCATGTTGGATTATAGACATGCACGTATTACTGAGGCGGATGAAGATATTTCTCACGCACGTTCCCACAGTCCAGTTCATTGGACACAGGGGTGGGAAATTGGCTGCTCTATTTGCGGCGCCGGAATGCTGTCCAGATTTCGTAGGTTCACGACACCAGGACGCGCAGAATTCCTGAGTGTTCACGTTGTGCAGTTAGAGTGCGAAAATCACATTGAAATAATACAGCGTACAGTTATAAATTATTGCCTTTAATTTTTCTTCCAGATTATTTTTTCACTGTGCCTGCTTCGTGAGGGATTAATCAACTGGCCTCCATCAAAGCGACTGTTATTCCTCAATACTTCGTAAGAATTCGTAAATATTTCTAAGAGGAAGAAAGATCTGGGAGTTTGGCAAGTGGGCGAACATGTGCTCCAGTAAGCTCTGTACCTTAGTGTCACGTCCAGAGGCCCTCGGATTGATGTGTCTATAAGGGAAAAACGGGTGCATCGCAGCTCCCCAGGTTTCGCATTAGTGGAGCTACAGTGCCTAAACCTTGTGTGTCGACTTCTCGGCGTTTCCAATCGCAGCCGCTTGCACCATAGAGTTTCCTATAAGAACACTTTATGGAACTCTGGCGTTCATATCTAGGGGAGCTGCAACGCATGGCGTTTCAGCCTGCATGGGAATGATGGTAAGTACATGGATTTGTCTAGACTTCATTTATTCGGCTCCACTTGGCTCCGCGTAGCCAAGCACTTTGTCACAAGATGAATGACTCGGTCGGAAACTGAACGATGAAAATCAGCAAATATTTAGCAGTTCCTTAACGTAGTTCCGAGAACCATCTCAAGGGACACCAGAAGCAACTGTTAATTCGACGTTGATTGATGAAATAACTCTCCTGAAATCTCGTAGCGTTACTTAGTACTAATGAAGGGCTTATTATAAAACAACATCACGTCCGCACCGGGTTAGCGCACTTCGAATCGCCAGCCTCAAGCAGAACGTGTCACGTCACTGCTTACGTGAACAACGTTGCCCGGCTTTATTGCGTGGTAGCCAACACTACTAGCTGCAGAACGAAAGTTGCGGGAGCCAAATCAGTAACAACGGATATTGAAAAAATTTCCTGCCATAGCCTGCGAGATGGCGGACGTGCTTTGTTCAACTTAGCCCCACTAGATGGCACGACTGGTCAAGTTTGACCAGGTGAAAATTGAACTTTTTAAGCATTCGCGTTATTCTACAGAGTAACGCCGGGCGGTTCTTTTTCCTATGAATGAAACACACACGAACAAGCAGCATTTTATTACGACTCTTGATGAACGAAAGGTTCTTTATTTATTGCAGCTAGTTCTATTACTAGTGATTAAATGCAGGTGGTACCTCTGATGCGATCAGGATCATTTTCAGAATGTCCTATCGCGGCGCATGTGTTCTAGTGCATTTACCTTATTTATCGAAAAGTAGGGCACTGCTGTAGATAATATTGTCGTTTTAGACGTTGCCATACATTGATCTCTAACTCCGACATAAATTGTTATGTGACTTAAGTATCCCTTTAATTGCTGTGAACACATTGGGATCGCATCAAGTCGAGAGCGCATGTTGCACGCGCGTCACTTGCGCTTCGGACACACGTTCGTAAACACAGAAGGTTGCGGTCATGGAGTAAAAAATATTGAGAGGTTTCAGTAATCTTGTGGGTTACTGTACCCTCACAATATTCAAAAACGTCACTAACAGAGTCACCTAAACCACCTTCCAAACGTTTGTCAGTTTTAACTGACAAACGAAGCAACCTTACAACCAATGCACAGGAGCAAGCCTTAGGAACCAATGCATATCCCCGATTTCTGCCCAGAGGCACCTAAATTCCAACCTACCATCGGCCAATTTAACCATGGAGAAAGAATTTGTGGAAATGCCCCGTAGAAAGACTACATTTATTTGTGAAAGCCGTCTCGTGCTCTTGTTCATTACTTTAGCATTTTAACAAGTCCTCATGTGGCAAAGAATAATGATGGTCTTCAATATTTATACTAAAAGCTTTAGAGCCACCAGGAATCTATTCTGAAAGGAATGGAACTAGCCCGTGAGAATAACGCATACGAAAAGGTTCTGTAAAACGTAAAAAATTTAAGCAGTTCTGCAAATAGATGCCGTGACTTGTGAGATGCTCTTTTCTTAAACAATTACTGAACAAAATCTCGTTCGTTGAAAAAATAATTAAACACTAATTGAGTTTCACCTTCTTAACAATACAAACTGTTCTCTAAAGGTTATGTTATGATAACCCTTTCTTACTGGAAGTATTTGGCCGTAGGTTTTCATCTTCACAAATAATTAGCTAAAAGCCCCGTAGGATAGAATCAGAATGTTTGGGATGCGAAATAATCCTTTGATACTAGCTAAGCAGTCATGGACAAGATGATGATTCTTCGCTCACAACCAACGACGCCAGCGCCTGCTCTTTAACGATATTGTGTTAAAAACCTAGAAAGGTCCGGCACTCTTGCTGGCTATCACTAACCAAGCATTAGCACCCCTCACAGTGGGTAAGGTACGATGCCATCAACCTCGTTTTTGAAGATGTAGCGATGGTTTCAGCCTCGGTGACAGACATCCTTGATGGGAGCTGCTATTCTGCACTGCCAACAACCACCTACCTAGCCATTTGTAAGCAGTCACTATGTGCTCTCGGGCAAGGCTATGGTGACTGTGATAGGTGTTTCAGACCCTTGCATATTACAGTGAAAGGTGTTTCTGAGATCACAAGAACCAATTTTTGGCGCTGTAGTTATCACCGCCAACGCTGGTGTCATCAACTGCCATCACCAGATGTAGAAAAAAAATTACTTAGAAAAAACTAGTAATAGCTGTAAGTGGAAGCCGGGCCCTCTGTATAACAGTCAAATATTCTACCCGAGAGCCCCACTGGTGCATGAGACTTCATCGTAAAAACACCCGATGCAGGTGTCATATATGATACCTGTATAGGGTGTTCTTTGCCGATATATCAGGCAAATCGAACCGTGTTAACATGTGCACAACAACAAACCGTCACACGATGCGAATGGTGCTATGAGTAGGTAGCTGATGCTTCGAACCCATTATGAAGAGCTCATCCATATTTCTTCATCGTTATCAGCCAGAGCGCAAACAAATTATACGTAGTGCCTTACACATATGTAGCAGGTACCACGCGTATTCGCAGCATAACGAATGATAGCATAGTGAGTGCTTTTCTACCTGATTGATGTTCCGGCGGTTAATTGCGTAGTGGGTAGCTCGCATGCGTACATGTTTGTAGTTGTTCCAAAGGAGTCTATCAAGGACTCAGGAAAGGATGCTCTTCCAGCTTTCACTATGGCCATGCTACGTATTCTGTGCAGGCCTGGCGCTTCTTTAGGGGAGAAGCTCTTTAGGGTTGAACCATGTACCCCATCGGCGTAACATAGTACTTACAGTGGCCGCTAGAGGCGCTGCGGCACGTCCTCGCATCCCGGAGCGTGGTTGATGATAGGCCGATTCACTTCAGGCGAAGGGATTATTTGCCTTGCCATCTAATTTTGCGTACACTTTTTCGCCCATTGTACACCACTACGACTTTCACTTCTCTTCACACCAGTATTATTATTTTTTCGTTGTTAGCTACACCCTGTCAATAAAAGTGCTTCGGAGAATCAAGAAGACCATTCACAGTGCACGAATGCACCTCCGGTTTGTAACTGCTTTCATTTCAAAAGAGTGGACACTAGCGCAACTTGCCAACCAATTTATGAGACGCCCACCTCGTTTTTTAATGCGAATGCATTTATTAGTCGGGTTATGTCAGGCATTCGGCGTTTGTCCGTGGTGGTGTACTCGCCGGCAGGTGTTGTCTCTTTCCGTTCTCATTCCCTCTCCTATTACCCTCGAGAACTTCGAGAACTAACACTGGTTGCCACTGAGGTCGCGGCGATGAAACGGCACAACAAGAACTCACCTTCTCCACCACCGCTTGCCTCCCTTTTCCGCGCCCACCGCGTACCCGCTTTTGAGCAACACGTTGGCGATTACTCCTCAATAGCGTGACGCAAATCTCTTAAGATAAAAAGAAGTTTTATAACTAGTGAAAGTTATTGAGGCTGTAAAAAGTTTGCATAATTTAGCTTAGAATAGGCAGACTCCCGTCCCAAAGGGCAAACTTACTGTGAAAACTGAAGTTTTCGTTGCATACACATAAAAATAGGTGCTATATGAAAAAATCTACTTAGTAGTGGTCATGTGATTACAACCAGGCATAGGCTCCCGGATGGGAACATATGTGTACCGAAATACCACAATAAAATTAGTATGTGTTTCAATTTCCTAAATACATTGCGCTTTACGTGAAAGTTGCACCTGCATCTGCGAATAATCTAAATGATTTGAAGGAATTGAGTTTACCCCAACGAGAGGCTTTACATTAATCTAACTTTCATAAGCACAAACATCACATATTTGGAAAATAAACGAAATTATACTGCCACACCCAGCGATTTCGAAATTTTGGGATATATTTGTTTACTCAGATCATATGTACATGCTTCTTCTCAACAGTCGTCAGGGATAATGTAGTCGTATACCCTGATTTGCGCGAAATTCTGGGGTGATCTACCGCCACGTCAGAAGTAGCAATGTTCGCTTTCACCTGGGAGCACCACTGATAGCGACAATTCTAACAAAAACGCCAGGAAGTTCGAAATGAACATCTTTGATGGCACAGCCAGCGACATGGCCCAAGTAGTAATCAAACTCCCTTGTCTTGATGATTGATTGATATGTGGGGTTTAACGTACCAAAACCACCATATGATTATGAGAGACGCCGTAGTGGAGGGCTCCGGAAATTTAGCACCTGGGGTTTTTTAACGTGCACCCAAATCTGAGCACACGGGCCTACAACATATCCGCCTCCATCGTAAATGCAGCCGCCGCCGCCGGGATTCGAACACGCGACCTGCGGGTCAGCAGCCGAGTACCTTAGCCACTAGACCACCGCGGCGGGGCTTGCCTCGATGAGGCGACCGTTGGTCTCGTAGGTCATCTCCACGAACAGGTAATCAGCTTCAAGGAAAATTAATTTATGAGGTGCATATCTCAACTGGTAGTTACAAGTGCAACGGCACCGTTGCTACGATTCTGCACGAAGATAGAATCTGACAGCAACGAGAATTTCCGCACAAAACCTCGACAAGCGCTTAACCTCCATAATTTCGGTGAAATGAAGCTCCAAATTTATTGCGAGAGAAACACGAAAGTGAACAACGTGTTTAGTGGTCAATACGCGAGAAAAACAGGCACAACAGCGGCTGTGGTATTATAGTGCCAGCACATACGATATATTTTGCAAGACTCGATAACACAAGCGAGCGCCAGTGTTGCCACACCAGCGAAAACAGCGTCCGAAGATACGTGGATTCTTGCAATACAAATAACTCTAGAGGAGGGTAAACGCTCATATATTCTATAGGAATCACCCATAAACACCTCAGCCTAAACATGTAAATATTGTGTCTTGCGTCTCAACATCCCATGATTATGCGCCAATGAGTGTTGCATTCAAGCAGAATTGTGTTTTTGCTTTTCAAACCCGTCAAAATTCGGCTGCCGTAGCTAGGAACGTAATCCATCGTTGGTGCTAACAACGCGACATGGAATTTTCACCCATTTCACATATTGCCTGCGATCAAGTGCGCGATTGTGCAGAAGCAAAAGTATACATTTATTGTTTTACCAGGAACATTACCGATTCTGTTTTCGTCATTCATGTGCCGCCTGAGAGGAGAAGAAAGCGAATGCAAACAGCGGAACAGCGCGCGAAGCGAGCACATCATCATGTAGGCTCACAGCGGCGGGCATCGGTAGAGTCTATACCGTGACGTCACCCAGGCAGAACCGAAGCTAAAGTACAGTGCCTGAATATCGCTCAAGTTTGCGGAGCGATGAAAACGCCGCGCCTGGCTCTGGCGGTGAGCTCCAGAACACTTGAGGAGAGACGCGGATGAGGTCGCAGGCGAGTAAGTGTCTTTCGCTGAAACGGGGGCGCGTGCGACACGCGCGAAACGCATTCTGTAGTCGCTGCGGGGAACTTAGGCGCCGTGCAGTCTGCTTGGCGCGCTAAAACTAGACGCTCACTGTGTGAAGTTGCCTTTCTGAGATGGAAGAAGCGGCCCCACGGAAGCGTCGGCGAAGTCCGAAGTATTGTGTTGTGGGCTGCCACAACAATGCAGAAAACACCGAGGGACGCTCTTCAAGTGTAAAGCTGTATCAGTTTCCCATCTAGTCACAGCTGGCGAACACAGCCACGTTCGCGAAAGATAGAGCAAGCATGATGCGAGAGCCCCCCCCCCCCTCAAAAAAAAAAGCGAGTACTTCGACTTGACTCGCGGTGGTTAAAGTTAGCTTGCTGCTTCGCGGCGACGTCAGCGGGTCATGCGCGGCACAATGGACATGACTCTAAATCTTCTCAGGCATTTTAATGCCACTACCACATAACTTTAGTTTTTATTTTTTTTGCACGCCAGAAAGGTTTACACATGGCAGTACACGGCTGCTACTGCTAGATACCACATCAAAACAACAATTGTATGGTTTCCATAAACGGCAACACAGAACATCGATAGAGTACGCGGCCTCATGTCGCCAGAATGGGACTTACCTCGAGGCAGACGTCGTACATGGTATTATCAGGGAGGACCCGAGAAATGCATTTCGAAGTGACTCCGACGTCTTCTTCGTCTGCCGTCTGCTCCACATTATAAACTTGACTAACGAGCTTCACTCATTTTGTTCGATTCGCTTCTTGGAAGTGCTTGTCCAGCTCAGATATCTTTGTGAAGCCGCACGGCAGGTGGTACATTGTGAGGTGACTCAAACGCAGCGCGCGCTCTCTGCACGAGCACGTAAGTGAGCGGCAGCGCATTGGAGCGAAGGAAAAACGCGCCATCTACATCACTGATTTTTACTTTCCTACCAAAGATGGCACTGCCGGTGGATGGATGGATGGATTGATGTGGCTGTACCCTTTAGATCGGGCGGTGGCTAGCGCCACCAAGCCGTAAAAATAATGAACCAAAAACTAGATTTCTTTCCCTTAAATAGTGAGGTTGAGGATTCGTACTTTGTAGTGAAGGGTTTAATTTTCACTCGTGCCTTGATTTTAGCCACCAATCAGATAACCTTCTTCTAGTTAATTCTACCCACTTAAAGTCTATTTTGCCCTCCCTGTCCTTAACACCAGTGCTTTGAAAAACTGTACGCCATCATCCAGAACTATACGGTGAAGCCCTTTACAGAACATTATAGAGTGTTCGGCAGTTTCTTCTTTCTCTCCACATGCACTCCATACCGTGTCTAACCCTTCGTATTTGGCCCGATATATCTTGGTTCGCAATACTCCCGTCCTGGCCTCAAGCAGTATAGAACTACCCCGAGTATTATCATAGATCCTTTCCTTGGCAATGTCCTGCTTAAAAGTTCAGTAGATCTCTAGTGCGGGCTTCTTAATCATGCTAATTCTCCACATATCGGTCTCAGCTTCCTTCACCATCTTCTTAACCGATAATTCTTTTTGGTTTGGCGCCCCGCTGTTTTCAAGTATTTACCAGTGAATTTTCTGGTTCGCTTCCTCCATTTTGTATCGACATTCTTCATGTACAAGTAGCTGAATACCTTCCTAGCCCAATGCTCCTCCCCCATTTCTCTCAATCGCTTCTCAAATTCTATCTTGCTGCTAGCTTCCCTGCCCTCAAATGATGTCCATCTCATATCACCTTGTACTCCCTGATTTGGTGTAGTCCCGTGAGCTCCTAAGGCAAGCCTAACTATTCCTCGTTGCTTAATTTCTAATCTTACTTGAACTTCTGATCTCATGCACAAGACAGCATTGCCGAACGTCAGACCAGGAGCCATGACCGCTTTCCATATTCCTCTCACAACATCATACCTATTGCAATTCCACAGTGCTCTGTTTTTCATTACAGATGCATTCCTGTTACGTTTAGTCGACACGTATATTTCGTGTTCCCTTAGGTACTCGGCCCCATTGCTTATTCATACGCCCAGATATTTGTATTTATCTGTTATCTCTAGCGTGACCTCCTGTATTCTAAGCTCACTGCCTTCATTGTCATTAAAAATAATGACTGCTGATGTTTCCTTACTGAATTTTAAATCTAACCAATATTTATGCACAAGAAGCGTGCTCCTGAGGCCTGTTTCCTTACTGAATTTGAAATCTAACCAATATTTATGCACAAGAAGCGTGCTCCTGAGGCCTAACCCCGTCCTCGACTAAGACCCACTCTCTCCATCCTTTTCTGGTACAACACCTTGCAAGGTTCTACTACTTGGGAGCACTTGCCACACGAGACCCCAAGTCGAGAGTATACAGCACACGCGTGGCGACGCCAGCATGAGGAACTCATCCATCTCCATCGATGCGATGCTCAAGGCGACTATCAGAGGTACCGGATGAATGCGTGCTTCGTTTGACACACCGCTTAAGTACGTGACATGGATGGCCGCACCTGCCTTGCTTTGTTTCGTGCAAAGCTACTTCCGCCATTTACACGAACATGGCTTTGATCCTATCCATGAAACCTTTGAAAAAAGTGAGTGACGTCGAGAATATTTGACGCAGGAGGATCAGATCCCTGGTCGGAGTCGCAGCGCCACCATGCGTTGCTTTGGCTTCCTTTGCTGTGGGTGCACGCACTTGTCCTCGCCTCTAGCAACTGGAGCAGTGGAGCGATAGAGTGTAGGAGAGGGTAGGGGCAGTGCCTCGCCGCCCCTTCTCTTGCCGTTCGCTATCTCCTCCCCGCTCCCCACTCTCTCGTCCTCTCGCACCTCACTCTCGACCGTTCGCTGGCTGGACGCCTCTAAAGAACATCCAGAAATGTCGGCTCGAGACTCCGCTTCGAACATCCAGAAATGTCGGCTCGAGACTCCGCTTCGAAACGCAGACGCCGAGTGGAGAACGCTGGCACCCCACTCTCCCACTATCTCGATCCTCACTCTCGATCGTTAACTGGCTGGGCGCCTCTCAAGGCGATGGCAGAAGTCGGGGAAGGCGAATGTCTGACGGCAACTGTGCCCTCTGTCGGCGCAACAAATGCCTTCGTACTTCCCCACGATATAGCTAACTTGGAACATATGCTCTGACCCCCGTTATGCTGGGGAGGGGGGAGGGTCCCCTCGAAGGCTCCGGGCTCAAACAATAGCTATGAGCAGTCCAGCAGGCCGGCGACGCTGCAGAGAGAATTGGTCTTTCTGTTCCGAAGTGGGAGCGACCCGCAACGTGCTAAAGCACGTTCCACAGTACCAAATAAAGTGCATCCATTCATCCATCCGTCCCTTCGGGAAGATGGGGGCATTTTTTTGTTCGTTCTTGGGACGAGCCCAACTAGGTCGGTTTCTCACTCGTGTTCACTGCGCCATCTCGTAAGCACTGTATTGCTCAGTGCAGCAAAGGTTGACGCGCGGACGACTGAGCGAATCGGAGATGTTCTAGCGAAACGTACTGCACGAAACAAACTGCACGAAACAGTTTGCAAGAAAAAGCCTGCACGAAACAAACTGACGTGGTCTCGTTGTTTTGGACCTTTCGTGAGAAATAAAGAGAAAACGTTCATTTACTTTATCATTATCAACCTGACGACGCCCACAGCAGGACAAATGCTTTTCCCACGTTCCGCCAGTCAATTCAGTCCTGTGGTTGCGGCTGCCACTTTATACCCGCCAACTTCCTTATCTCATCTGCCCATGTAACTTTCTGTCTCCCTTTCACACGCTTGCCTTCTCTTGAAATGCAGTTTGCGATCGTTAATAACTGGCGTCTTACTCACGTGTCTTCAAATGCTGCAATGATTCGACTCAAGCTACAGGGGCTTCATGCACCACACTAAAGTACGCAAAGAAACAACGCACCAGATGAATACACGAAACAAAACATATGCTGAAGAAAATTTAAGACGAAACATCGAATGAAAACTATTTTACAGAATATGTGGCCATCTAGATGAAAGAACGCAACTCACATACGGTTGAAAAAATATGTAAAAGAACAAATAAGAGCATTTTTTTTTTGCTTGAACCAAAGTTAAGGGCATATACCATTTCCTCTCTCTTTGTCCTCCGGATGTCGATAAAGGTGGTAATGTGTTTTGTTAATTATTTGTGAAAGCAAAAGTTTGCCAGACTTTCTAAGCATGGTCTATACGGCTTGGTTAGTATCAGGCTAAAGCGCCTTGTCTGAATATGTATTATCGCGGTACTGGTAACGCTTTGCTCACGAGACTACCATGATGATGCCAATTTTGCTGCTTTATTCCGGATGGGTTGCAAATTTCATCTTAACCGTGCTGACATCATCACATTTTCGATGTAAAGCTTTGCAGAAAGAATCGGATAATAATTATTGAGGTTATGCACCCCAAAGCAATATATTATGAGAGACGACGCAGTGGAAGGCTCCCCAATGTTTCGACCACTTAGGGTTCTTTAACATGCTCCTCAATAAAAGTACACTGGCCTCAAGCATTTTCACCTCAAGTGCAAGCGCGACTTACCAAACATACCATACCGCGACCATCGGGTCAACATTCTTGTACACTGGTCATTATATCGGACATATTTAAATAAGGGGACCATAACCCGAAGCGTTGTTCAACGAGGAACGCGAAGTCTAAATTTTCCGCTTTTTTCAGTTCAGTCAGCCCATGCAGAGGTTCTTCTTTTTTCTGTTCTCCAAGGCTGTGTAATCGAATAGGCGTCGCAGAAGCACTGGGAAAAAAAATCGCCGCATAATTTATCCGCGTTATACGCGCTGCCTACGTCACCGTGCACTGATGAGAGGTTAATGAGTGCGAGCCGACATGAAGGCAAAGCAAAGACAAAAAATGGCGAAGAACACAAAATGCTGCCATGTTTTCTGTTTTTGCCTTCATCTGCGTACGTGCTCATTAACCCATCATCACAGCTGCTTGATTCTTAGGCACGAAACAATTAGGTGAAAACTTTGCTCTTGGTTTCGATCGAACGTTTTCTTCCTTTGTATACGCACAAGTTTTGTGCACTGCATGGTTGATTGGCGTCCGTTTATAGATGCGCAATCAACCCAATTTTCGCTCCACGTTATTAAAAGTTCTGCCATGTCCTTTCCCTCTGTAGCAATTGAAGATGAGCACCTACTGCAAATTTGACAGTGCATTCCCAAAGGCAGCGCATTCCACTATTCCAAAATGTTTTGGTTTTGCGGTTATGTGTTAAACTTAATTCGTCAATATGATTGATTGGGCGAGTTGGTGATACATGAGGTAAAGCGCTCATCTCTGTCTTTCTGTCCGCGTCTAAGTAGTGCGCTCTCTCTTCAAAAAAAAGTATGTATTAAAGCACGTTTACCGTAGGAGATGTTGCGAGAAAAAAAAACGCTCTGAACGAGTTTTGTCTGTTTAGCTTTTAACCATACCTATTAAAAAAGGACGAAGAAAAAAATGGCCCCGTATCTGCATGTTACACTGCAAATGTCGTCGAATCTTCCATCTGGAGAGTGTGAACAAAAATTGCCCGCAGCTTCCCTCGGGGGAACACTGAGGAGGATGCGGAGCATATAATTGGTTAACGGGGTGTTAAAGTGCGACTTACTTGGGTCGATGGCTACATTGGTTAACGTGGTTGTGAAATGGGGTGTTAAATTGCGACTTACTTGGGTCGATGGCTAAATTGGTTAACGTGGTTGTAGGAGGGGGTGTTAAATGAGTGAACACGTACACACGTATGCGAAAGGGCGGCGCTGATCGAAGGGACGTCGATCATTGTGTTTGTGGATTCGTTGGAATTCATTTCACCGCGACCTTGGACGTCGACGTGCCGTACAAACCAACCGACGAGCGGCAACTGAGCGAGCGAGCGCCGACCTTGAGTATATATACAGCGCGACGGCGCATGCGCTGTCAGCTGTCGAATGTTCTCGAAGGAGAAGCGCGCGCGCGGCACAAATGGCGACGGCGCGACGGCGCATGCGCTGTCAGCTGTCGAATGTTCTCGAAGGAGAAGCGCGCGCGGCACAGATGGTGGGCGACGGCGCGACGGCGCATGCGCGCGCGTCAGCTGTCGAATGTTCGAGAAGCGGTGCGGACGGCGCGGACGGCGCACTACAAGGCGCGAGTATAAGATGCTTCCGCATCTAAAACGTTTATTTGATGTTCTGCGCGAGAAAATTGGTGAATGGTGTTCTGGAGGCGCTGCGTTAGAGTGCCTCGAGCGTGCAGCGAAGGCGAACGAGCGCATCAAGTCACGTCACACGTGAAACATGTGCGCTATCTGGCAGTTATCTTGGGAAACAAAGCGCGTGGCATGCGCGCCTGTCTCGGTGGCGATAAGGTGTAGAACGTAAGGCGATGGGTAGGTGCCACCACCATGTCGTCTTAGCCTAGCGTTGAAAACACTTGCCTTTTTGTGCAAGCGTTGCATTATCAGCGCAGCGTGACAAACGCTACGGCCTTAGAATTACTTATGTACGCCTTTCTTAGTAAAAAGGCACACATACAGAATATTGACGTGTTGTTATGGTGTCTCAGATATGCGCGATAATTGCTTTTTAATTGACAATCGCGCAAGTATGAATGCTGAACCTTGAGCAATATTGGTGGGTTCTGGGGATAGAGTCGGCCGTTTAGAGTATCGTTAAGGGCTGACAAACTGACAAATGTACAGACAGACAGACAGACAGACAGACAGACAGACAGACAGACAGACAGACAGACAGACAGACAGACAGACAGATCAAAAATTTTGCGTCCAAGGTCCCAAGAAAGACTATCGTCTTTAAAAAAGGACTATCCGCAGGGTGAGTGATAGAGAAGCGAAGATGGGTCCGTACGCCGCTGCCACGCCTCTTGGGCCTCCCGTTCTCGTACGCCGATATCTTGTCGGCGCCACCACGCAGCTTCACGGCCCGATTCTGCCTCACGTGCTCGCACATCGGGGTGCCGTCTTCGAGCGCGAGCCACCGCCGCCCGCAAGCCGCTCTGCAGCCTCGTTTATCCGCCGACCATCTGAACGCGCCCGCGGGCCAGAACGGCTTTTATTTTACTACACCGCGCCCCCTAGCATATGCTGCCACCGAGGAACACGCTATCGCCAACGTATTCATGTGACGTCATTTCTTTTTTTTTTCGCACATTCGCACATCGGGGTCTCGTCTTCGAGCGCGAGTCGCCGCCGCCTTGCGTGTATCATACTTTTTATCGGCAAACCGTGAATCATCCGCTGGCTGCGTCCGTACGTCATCGGTCTGTCTGTTTGACGCAGGGACGGATGGACGCATGGACGGATGGACGCATGGATGGATGGACTCATGGGAGGACGGAAGGATGGGCGGACGCACAGATGAACGGATGAACGCGTGGATGGACGGACGCACAGATGAACGGATGAACGCGTGGATGGACGGACGCACGGATGGACGCACAAATGAACGCACAAGACGACGGACGGACGAATGAATGGACGCTCCCCTATTGCGAAAAAACAGCGTCCCCAGCATGATCGCAGTACTGTTTTTGGCACACATACACGCTGGAGACACCGGTACACGCTGGTATTTACTGGCACTTCACTGGGTGCACTTGGAAATAGCTGTGTCGCCCGATAGGCGCACTGGCTTGACCACTGTGATGCTGGTGCACACTGCGAAGCGCTGGGAGCGCTAAAATTTTCACTGGCAAGCGCTGGTGAATACTGGAGCACGCACTGTTTCTACCAGCGCAGCGTGCACGTTATTGTAGCGTGTACCGTGGTACGTTTCGTTGTCGTTGAATGTAAAACGCTTGATGCGGCGGCACAGAGTGATGCTACCCTAGCAGATACCGACAATACTTAACTTTTGTGGCGCACGTACGTATCGCAGCATTGAATTATAATGCTGCACCTTTTTCGCATGCCCCCGCGTATACTGACCATATTCGCATCAGCCATGTATTGCTTTCACGATTCCAAGTTGCAGTGTTTAAGTCTGGAGCTGGACGACACTCCTAACAGAAACGGAGAATTGTTTTTGCCGCCAAGTTGACGAAACGTAAATGAGCTCTGTCGATAACTTCGCAAGGTTTCCCAGCGAAGGCGAGAGAAAAAGCTGTCGTTCGATTCCGCCACACCACGTAAATGGATGTCTGGTCATGCTTATCCTTCTACTTACTTCGTGTATCAGTTAGAAATGTTCCGAAGCTCAAAGCAGAAACTTCAACCATCGCAATTCACCGCGTCGAGAGTGGTCTTACCCAGTGCCCGGCACAGCGAGCATTAAGCCTATCGTACCGGCCGCATCGGTGTATATGTTACCAGCGCTTGTTCTAAGCTTCGTGTACACACAATTTTAAAGTGTGAGAATAACTGTAAAGTATAGTTGCGACATCCATGAAACTAATTCAAATATTTTGCCTTATATCTATTTTCGCACAAGGAGTGGTGACGATTAATGCGTCGCGCTTTCAGCTACGCAGGCTGTCAGCGAATGCTGCCGGCCGCACTTAGCAGCTACTTCTCTGAATGATATGTAAGAACACGCAATTTTCAGTTAGTAATTTGGTACGCCTTCGTGAACTGACTCCCTGGCATACGTTTTTAGCGGATTGCATTAGTATTTATATGGGCGTTTTTTTTTTGTTGGTATTGATATAACTTGATTGATTGATATTTGGGTTTTAGCGTCCCAAAACCACTATATGATTATGAGAGACGCCGTAGTGGAGGGCTCCGGAAATTCAGACCACCTGGGGTTCTTTAACGTGCACCCAAATCTGAGGTATTGATATAACTGCATATATCTGTACACTATACACGTCCGCTGTATACTGCCAGCGGAGACCAGAAAAACGGCTGTCGCTCGCTATCGCCACAACGTTAATGCATATCTGGCAATGATTGACCTTCTAATTACTTCAAGTACAGTTTAAGTAACAGTAAGAAATGTTGCGAAGCTCAAATGCAGAAACTGGAAGCATCGCAACTCAGCTGCTTCGAGAGCGGCCTTATACCCAGAGCCCCATCCGAGACTTATCGTGCCGGCCGCGTCGGTGTACATGCTGCCGGTGCTTTTTACTCTAAGTAGGCCACAATTCTAAAGAGTAATAATGACTGTCATGTACAGTTTAGACATCCCTGAGCATGAATCAACTATTTTCGCGCGTGTGCGGTGCCCGTACAAGGATCGACGACGATCGATGTGTCGTGATTTCCGCAATGCAGGCTGTCACCGAAAGCGTTCTTCCCAGCGCAGTGGCCGGTACTTCTCTGACTCGTATGTAAGAACACGCAATTTGGAGTTGGTAATTTGACACGCCTTAGAGAACTAAAACACTGGCATACTTCTTCAGCGGGTTGCATTAGTAATTTCTTCGGCGGTTTCTTAGTTGCAGGTATCGATATAACAGCAAATCTGTACACTGGCACGCCTGATGTATACTGTATATCGTCGCTTGCTTGAAAAAAAAACTCAATATAGGATCGTGTGCGCGAATATGTACCGAACAAGTCATTTTAAACCATTTGTACATGTTTACCAGTAGCAAGTGCGAGAAGCCACTATCAAAGGAAAAAAAAATATATCGACAGCAACAGCCGACAATTTGTGGCTGCTCCTCCAGTCAATGTGAGAGGTTTCAGAGTCAAGATGTGGATTCTTCATAACATTTTGCGCTTTTGCCAATATTCGCACATCATTCGGTTTCCGGAAGCCATTTGGCACTGTCTAATCAAGTCGCAATTGTTATTTGGAAAGGACTATCGCGTCAATCTTGACTGTGCGACTTGTAAACGGGAAGTCTAACGGCGTGTTTTTCGGATAAATAGTCACTTTACAACCCAACAGGAGCGTCGTGTCGTAGCGTAGTGAGTAGTGTACTCGATATAAATCAGAAGGTGGCGAGTTAAATCCCATCAGGAGATATTTTCTTTTATTTTTCAATTTTTGTTTTTAATGTCAACGCGCGCTATTCTACTTATTTATTATTTATTTATGGCGAATGTTCACCCCCGTTTAACGCTGTGAAGCCATTTTGCGCAGAATACTGGGAAGCTGCCGTTCCAGCGTCCTGGTACCTGCGCCATGGGCCTATAAGCAGGCATGGCACTGGACGCTGGTACTCAGTGGCGCTGGTTTTTGCAATAGGGACCGATGGACGTAGGGACTGACACACGGACAGACGAACGCACAGACGCATGAATGAACGCAGGGATGTACCCACGGACGGACGGACGCATAGACGCACAAATGGACGCACGGTTGGACGCACGAGAGGACGGACGCATGGGCGGATGCACGAATGGACGGGCACACGGATGGAAGGATGTTATCATGTTATCATGTTTGGCCGTGTCATTTACCTTCGTCGTCCGTCCACGTCACGTAATACCAATTCTAGTATAAGTGCAGCTAGCGAAACGGCCGCGAGTGCGTCATGAGCGTGCCATGTAGTCATGTTCTTACATGTCACGCATGTCATGATTATCATGTTTGGGACATGCCATTTACCTTCGTCGTCCGTTCGCGTCACGTAATACCAACTTTGGTATATGTGAAGCTGGCGAAACGGCCGCAAGCGCGTCATGAGCATGGCATGTAGTCATGTTCTTACATGACACCTATCTCATGGTTATCATGCTTGCGCCAGTCATATACCTTGGTCGTCTATTCACGTCCCGTAATACCAAACTTGGTATATGTGAAGCCAGCGAAATGACCACGAGCGCACCATGCGTGTGGCGTGTACATGACATGCATCACTTACATGAAATGCATGCCATAATTTTCACGTTAGGGTTTGTCACTTATTTTCGTCATGCAATAATGCCATACCATACCCATTTTGCAATATGTCATGTGAACGAAACCAGAGCAAGAAGCTGTATCACCATGATATGTATATCATGACATTTATGACATAAAGTCATGATTTTCTGTTATGACTAGACAGTTATGCTCGTCTTACTGCCATGTTATACATGTCCAATTTAGGTATCGATAACAATATTGAAAACCGGCCAGGAGAGCTAAATGTCCTAGAGGGAGCGATAGATAGATAGATAGATAGATAGAATAGATAGATAGATAGATATAGATAGATAGATAGATAGATAGATAGATAGATAGATAGATAGATAGATAGATAGATAGATAGATCGATAGATAGATAGATAGATAGATATTTGATGTGGGGATTTAACGTCTCAAAACAACCATATATGACTATGAGAGACGCCGCAGTGGAGGGCTCCGGAAATTCAGACCGCCTGGGGTTCTTTAAAGTGCACCCAAATCTGTCTGTCCGCCTGCCTGCCTGCCTGCCTGCCTGCCTGCCCGTCCGCACCTGAGTCATCGAATTAAGGCGTAGTCACGAACCATGACGATATAGGTAGGACAAACCGACGGCTTAAAGAGCTCCACCCCTAAAAAAAAAAACGGTGTCGACTTCGAATATACGGACAGGAGTTAGAAGGAAGCCGCGACCAACTTTTCTTCAAATAGCTGTTCATCATTTTCCTCCAGGATACAGTTCCCCACAAATTTCTGAAGAGTCCCCTCTTCAGCGAATAAAACAGGCCCTCATGTTCAATTATATGATTGATGGTGTTTAACGTTCCAACACCATGATATACTAATATGAGAGAGGCCGTATAGAAGGCGCCGTGAATTTCGACAGCCTGGGTTTTTAATTAAAACGTGCAGCGAAATTGAAGTAAATGATCCCGAGCATTTTCGTATGCGTCGAAAATTCAGCCTGCAATCGATTCCGTGGCCTTAGGGTCAGTAGTCGAGCAGCATAACCCCTAAACCACAGTGGTGGGTCCTCATCATTGATGATCGTGCTCAGACAGTGTCTCAACGTTGGTTAGTGCTATATTGTCCGATCCTCGTTCTTCGATTTTGTAGAGCGAGCTACACTGGCCGAGGTTGAGCAGTTTCGCACGGCTCCTGGTGAGGCCATGCTGCGAATGTACGAGGAGTAATGAACGTCACATGACGCATAGTGGCGCGCCAGAGCCGCCGCCACCCCCGCACGCCTGGAAGGACTGCGCCAGTCTGCGCCTTCTAGAGGAGTGACGTCAAAGCCGTGGCAGACTCATTGAGATTGTACTATGTGGCTTGTGCACCTCTAAAATGAAAGATTATTTTCGGCACCACCATAGTCAGTTGTCAGTTTCGTGTGCCGGCGGCGTCGATTTGTCCCCTTTCCTAGACGCTGCTATTCATATAGAAATAAAAAAATAGTGCTGGCTAAGGCGATCATTGGTGACTTTAGAAAGGAAAAGTGATAAAGTACCGGCAAGCTGGTTAATGGAATGAAAGAATTAGTGCAGGCTAGGCGATCATAGGTGACTTTAGAAAGGAGGAGTGATAAAGTAAGGGCAAGTTGGTTAACTGGTAACCAGGCTTATCGAAGTTGTGCTAGCCTGTGCAAGAATGTGGGAAAACGGGGGTAATAAGTGAGCCGTAGGAAACATGTTTTTTGTATGTAACTCCATATGTGCACCCGCACTAGCCAGTTCTGCTGCCTTTTTTGGCACTCACTATATATGCGTGACACCTTATGACAGGCCCAATGACATGCTCATTGAGCATACGTTCAGAACTTCTACAAGTACTTATTCTCAATCAATCATTGACTAAACTACTAGTAGGGGTTGAAAATTTTGCAAACACTGGATGTTGCTGGAGCCGAGATTACGACAGATAGACTTGTCTTATTTGTTCAAGGCTACAACTGAGGAGCCCGCTTGCCGAAGCATTGGCTCTGGTAACACCCCATGGTACAAGAATATATTATATATTGAAACTTCCATCTTTTTCTGAACTTCATCGTTTTCTGGATTTCAAACTACTGCTAGGAGCTCTTGTGACTGTGCCATATTAATATTTCAGCAGTAGCGCTTCCGTGTACACAGCATCGCAATGTATAGCTAGCGTAAATGAGATAGAAGGCATGCTTTGCTTTTGTCGGCCGTGGCTCGAGGTGACATATTGCCCGCGTCACGCTGAACTCACAGCTGCTTCGAGTAGCCCTGAACATCATTTGCTTGGCTTGAACTTGCGCTTAAGACCAGGCAAGTTCGCGCTGAGCTCTTCTCGTGGTCAGAAGAACTGGCCATCTGTTTTCGGTGCGTCTGAGGCAACGCATATTTGGACCTGACTGCAAATAAGTCTTATATTTCGCAGCTGCTGTTTTCCCCTGTAATACAGAGTTAGTTCCGACTGTGTGATTGCTGAAAGTGTGAACAGTCAATAGGCCATATCTGATATGCGTTGCGTGTTACGCTCGAAAATGTCCGGCTTGAGGCCCGAGCGAGGACACGAGAGCATGCAAGATCCTTCTATAGCGCTCCTTCTGCTCGATCATAGTGCCCGGCTGATTCGGCAAGCAACAGCGAACCGCTAATCAATTCGCTTCTTGGCAGCACCCTCACTTGAACAGATTGTGTTTTCACTGGTATGCATGCGCGCATCGCCGGGCTCGCTCTTCTGTCTTACTCTTCGCTGTTGGCTGCACTTCCGGAAATCATCTGGTCGCTGGCACGACTTGCAGATGAGCTAACTGCCGCGTGTACAACACGCTTCGTACCTTGATATCGCGCGCGATACACGCCGAAGACAAGGGAAGTAATT